>SJYC01042703.1:0-15059 GCA_006408675.1 Madoqua kirkii
ACCCTGCTTATTTAACTTCTATGCAGAGTACATCATGAGAAACGCTGGGCTGGAGGAAGCATGAGCTGGAATCAAGATTGCCGGGAGAAATATCAATAACCTGAGATATGCAGATGACTCCACCCTTATGGCAGAAAGTGAAGAGGAACTAAAAAGCCTCTTGATGAAAGTGAAAGAGGAGAGTGAAAAAGTTGGCTTAAAGCTCAACATTCAGAAAATGAAGATCATGGCATCCGGTCCCGTCACTTCATGGGAAATAGATGGGGAAATAGTGGAAACAGTGTCAGACTTTATTTTTTGAGGCTCCAAAATCACTGCAGATGGTGATTGCAGCCATGAAACTAAAAGATGCTTACTCCTTGGAAGGAAAGTTATGACTAAACTAGTCATCAGATTAAAAAGCAGAGACATTACTTTGTCAGCAAAGGTCCCTCTAGTCAAGGCTATGGTTTTTCCTGTGGTCATGTATGGATGCGAGAGTTGGACTATAAAGAAAGCTGAGTGCCAAAGAATTGATGCTTTTGAATTGTGGTGTTGAAGACTCTTGAGAGTCCCTTGGACTGCAAGGAGATCCAGCCAGTCCATCCTAAAGGAGATGGAGATCAGTCCTGGGTGCTAATTGGAAGGACTGATGTTGAAGCTGAAATTTGAATACTTTGGCCACCTGATGCGAAGACTTGACTCATTTGAAAAGACCCTGATGCTGGGAAAGATTGAGGGCAGGAGGAGAAGGGGATGACAGAAGTTGAGAGATGTTTGGATGGCATCACCGACTGAATGGACATGAGTTTGGGTAAACTCTGGGAGCTGGTGATGGACAGGGAGGCCTGGCGTCGCAGAGTCAAACACGACTGAGCGACTGAACTGAATGTGGTAAGGTAATCAACACTCTGTAGTGACAAGTAAGCTGTAAATCTCTGTGGCATAACCCAAGCACAGTTGATCTGGTGCCGTGGGAGGCTGTATTAATTCACCCATTCAGGGGCCCAGGTTCCATACATTTTATGCCTCTCCTTTCCTCAGAGGCCTTGGACTTTTACAGGATTATTTTCAATCGAATGGTAGAACAAAGAGAGGTTGCCTGGAGAACTGTTTTGGGGTGTGGGTAGTTTAAGGACCTGACCTCATAGCTGATGGACATCACTTCCACCCACTCTGTGTGGGCCAGGATTCATTCATATGGCCTGGGGGCATCACAGAAGAGGCTAGGAAATCAATAACATGGAGCCTAGGTGGATAAGAAAATGGAGGCTGGTGAGTTCATGGCATTGTCTCTCCCACCATTCAAGGTGACCTGCTCTGATTTCAATGGTACCAGCAAGGTTCCCCAACTGTTCTCCCGTGGCAAACTGATTCCTTGATTTAGTTTGCATTGAGGCTGAATGGAAAAAATAGATTTCTGTTAGGTGAGACTTGAAAATATTATCAGTCATTGAAGCTCCCATGCAGAGGAGGGTTTGAAAGCAGATCTCATTTGAGGGTAGGTAGGAAACATTCCCAGGGATATGGGGTACCAGTTTGATAGTGGGAATGAAATACTGCAGGGTGTGTAAGATGACTGGTCCCTGTGCTACTTACAGTGGTCTCACTGCTGACTGCCAAGAAGGACAGCGGTAAAGTCCTCTGGGCCCCATCCTTTCTCATCGCCTCTCCTATTGTTAGTTCACTCCCCTCTCCTGTAGTCTTAGTTGGGCTTTCCAGGAAATAAAGTCTGAGACAGAGATTTTCCTGCCAATGACTTATTGGGGAGCGCTGTCAAGGATAGAAGTAGGATAGAGAGAGGGAAGAGTTGAAATGGTCATGGGTTAGGAAGCTTTAGAGCTTTGAAAGTGTGTGAAAGTATTCATCGCCCAGTTGTGTCTGACTCTTGGCGACCCCATGCCATAGCCAGCCAGGCTCCTCTGTTCATGGAATTCTCCAGGTAAGAATACTGGAGTGGTTGCCGTTCCCTTTTCCAGGGGGTCTTCCTGGCTCAGGGATTGAACCTGAGCTCTTGCATTGCAGGCAGATTCTTTACCGTCTGAGCCACCAGGGAAGCCCTTAGAAGTTTGACAGGTCTTCAAAATTGTCATGCCTTGAGACAAGGGGATGAGGGTTTTATAATATACGCCTTTCCATTTGGCAGTCATTGAAGGGAAGCTGCACTCAGACAGGGAGTGTTAGCTACGGTGATGTCACTCTCTTTGGTAATGAATCATTCCTAGAGAGGAACTCAGCTGTGAGTCACCAGTATCCCATATGCCGGCTGTTGTGTCTGGGAGGCACACTACAGCATCAACTACACTAATGAAATCTATATCTAAAAAGTAGATTTAGACCCAGAGTTCTATTTCAGAAATGATAATGCCTAGGCCTCAAACACTACTTTGCTGTAAACCACCCCACCCCCCACCAACTCAGAACACTTTATGAGGAGGAGTATGAAAGAAGAGCCCAAGAATGTGCTTTCAATGGCCACAGGTCTGATTGGCAAAGTGCTTTTGCTTTGCTCAAGCTGCCTTTCACATCCACCTCCTACCGGTGTGGAAGGGCCTCCTCATTTTAACTAGCTTACAAAAGATATCCTCATTCTTTCAGGTATATCTCAGTTTTGTGAGGCACTCTCTACTTACCAGCAGAGAATTCACACCCATCAGAAATCTTTCCTAGTAATTGTTATCTGACTTAGACATCTGCTACTCATTAGGTACTGTTTTACATTGCTTGCTATCCTTTCCTGTGTGTATCTTTACCTCAAAAGGGAAGTAGTTGAGGGCAAAGGTTATGTTTTGTATTCCGTGAATCATTATCCCTGTTTAGTAGAGTGCAAATCTCAAGTTATTTCATTAGCCTGACAAATATTTATTATGCACTTACTATGTTTAAGGCACTATGTTGACAGCTAGGGGGACTTAGGTAAGAATTGACACTTAAGAAGATGATTCTTGAGAGCAAGAGAGACAGACCTTTAGTTCCAATGCAGGTTGTACTGATAAAAATTTAAGGTGATATGGTGGTATCTAAACTGTCTGAGGGAAGAGTTGGTACAGGGGCTAGGGCTGAGAGCATGAATCAAGGAAGGCTTCAAAGCGATTAGCAACAATTAATGTGAGGGTATAAAGAACTCTGAAGCCAAGGTGTTTGATTCAAATGATGATTATTATGGTAGAAGGTTGGGAAGCAAGAACAAACAAAGCCTAAGACTTTATGGTAGTGGGCATTAATTTGTAGAACCATGGGTTTAGCCCAGGGTTTTTCAACTGTGGTGCCATTGGTATTTGGGGCTTCACAATTCTTTGTTATGGGGGCTATCCTGTGCTTGATAAGTTTTTAGCAGTATATCCCTGGCTCCTGCCCACCAGATACCCATAGTTCTCCTCAGAATCTGACAATCAAAAAATTCTCCAGATACTGCCAGGTTGTCTCCACTAGAAGTCCACATCATTCCTAGCTGATTCCTAGCTGGACAACTTGGCTAGAAACTTTAGCAATAGGCAACATGTGCCATGATAGCAGCTTCTCTGTGAGCAGTGGACATTGCTGTTGTGAGGTAGAGAAGTTAGGAGTGTGTTTAATGCTAGTGAAAGTCCAGATGCTAACACTTTCCCTTGGGAATAATGCACTTGTGGTGGGTATTATACTGTGTACTCTTGATGATCTTTCCACCTCACAAAATATCTCTAAAGTTGAAATCTGGTATATGGACCTTATTTTCCCTAAAGTTAATAGCTCGGCCTTCTCAAGTGTTTTTTATGGAATACATGGTCATGGAATAAAAAGATCAGAGTTAATAATCATTTGTTTATTATTTTTTGGAAACTTTGACCAGCAGGGAAGTATGAGGATTTTTAGAAATCACCAGGGTACAGTGAAAGTTGCCAATAAAAATGTAAAATAATACAGATGTTGTTATGAAGCAGAAACATGTTATGTTTTAAATAAATCAGTACTCTTAACTATTAGCAAGAGAACTTGAGTTTTTAAAAAAGAACAATGGTATTATAATTTTATTATCTTTTTCCTATACATCTGGAATTTTGAAAAAAACTTTTTGAAGAGGGTAGGTAGGAAACATTCCCAGGGATATGGGGTACCAGTTTGATAGTGGGAATGAAATACTGCAGGGTGTGTAAGATGACTGGTCCCTGTGCTACTTACAGTGGTCTCACTGCTGACTGCCAAGAAGGACAGCGGTAAAGTCCTCTGGGCCCCATCCTTTCTCATCGCCTCTCCTATTGTTAGTTCACTCCCCTCTCCTGTAGTCTTAGTTGGGCTTTCCAGGAAATAAAGTCTGAGACAGAGATTTTCCTGCCAATGACTTATTGGGGAGCGCTGTCAAGGATAGAAGTAGGATAGAGAGAGGGAAGAGTTGAAATGGTCATGGGTTAGGAAGCTTTAGAGCTTTGAAAGTGTGTGAAAGTATTCATCGCCCAGTTGTGTCTGACTCTTGGCGACCCCATGCCATAGCCAGCCAGGCTCCTCTGTTCATGGAATTCTCCAGGTAAGAATACTGGAGTGGTTGCCGTTCCCTTTTCCAGGGGGTCTTCCTGGCTCAGGGATTGAACCTGAGTCTCTTGCATTGCAGGCAGATTCTTTACCGTCTGAGCCACCAGGGAAGCCCTTAGAAGTTTGACAGGTCTTCAAAATTGTCATGCCTTGAGACAAGGGGATGAGGGTTTTATAATATACGCCTTTCCATTTGGCAGTCATTGAAGGGAAGCTGCACTCAGACAGGGAGTGTTAGCTACGGTGATGTCACTCTCTTTGGTAATGAATCATTCCTAGAGAGGAACTCAGCTGTGAGTCACCAGTATCCCATATGCCGGCTGTTGTGTCTGGGAGGCACACTACAGCATCAACTACACTAATGAAATCTATATCTAAAAAGTAGATTTAGACCCAGAGTTCTATTTCAGAAATGATAATGCCTAGGCCTCAAACACTACTTTGCTGTAAACCACCCCACCCCCCACCAACTCAGAACACTTTATGAGGAGGAGTATGAAAGAAGAGCCCAAGAATGTGCTTTCAATGGCCACAGGTCTGATTGGCAAAGTGCTTTTGCTTTGCTCAAGCTGCCTTTCACATCCACCTCCTACCGGTGTGGAAGGGCCTCCTCATTTTAACTAGCTTACAAAAGATATCCTCATTCTTTCAGGTATATCTCAGTTTTGTGAGGCACTCTCTACTTACCAGCAGAGAATTCACACCCATCAGAAATCTTTCCTAGTAATTGTTATCTGACTTAGACATCTGCTACTCATTAGGTACTGTTTTACATTGCTTGCTATCCTTTCCTGTGTGTATCTTTACCTCAAAAGGGAAGTAGTTGAGGGCAAAGGTTATGTTTTGTATTCCGTGAATCATTATCCCTGTTTAGTAGAGTGCAAATCTCAAGTTATTTCATTAGCCTGACAAATATTTATTATGCACTTACTATGTTTAAGGCACTATGTTGACAGCTAGGGGGACTTAGGTAAGAATTGACACTTAAGAAGATGATTCTTGAGAGCAAGAGAGACAGACCTTTAGTTCCAATGCAGGTTGTACTGATAAAAATTTAAGGTGATATGGTGGTATCTAAACTGTCTGATGGGAAGAGTTGGTACAGGGGCTAGGGCTGAGAGCATGAATCAAGGAAGGCTTCAAAGCGATTAGCAACAATTAATGTGAGGGTATAAAGAACTCTGAAGCCAAGGTGTTTGATTCAAATGATGATTATTATGGTAGAAGGTTGGGAAGCAAGAACAAACAAAGCCTAAGACTTTATGGTAGTGGGCATTAATTTGTAGAACCATGGGTTTAGCCCAGGGTTTTTCAACTGTGGTGCCATTGGTATTTGGGGCTTCACAATTCTTTGTTATGGGGGCTATCCTGTGCTTGATAAGTTTTTAGCAGTATATCCCTGGCTCCTGCCCACCAGATACCCATAGTTCTCCTCAGAATCTGACAATCAAAAAATTCTCCAGATACTGCCAGGTTGTCTCCACTAGAAGTCCACATCATTCCTAGCTGATTCCTAGCTGGACAACTTGGCTAGAAACTTTAGCAATAGGCAACATGTGCCATGATAGCAGCTTCTCTGTGAGCAGTGGACATTGCTGTTGTGAGGTAGAGAAGTTAGGAGTGTGTTTAATGCTAGTGAAAGTCCAGATGCTAACACTTTCCCTTGGGAATAATGCACTTGTGGTGGGTATTATACTGTGTACTCTTGATGATCTTTCCACCTCACAAAATATCTCTAAAGTTGAAATCTGGTATATGGACCTTATTTTCCCTAAAGTTAATAGCTCGGCCTTCTCAAGTGTTTTTTATGGAATACATGGTCATGGAATAAAAAGATCAGAGTTAATAATCATTTGTTTATTATTTTTTGGAAACTTTGACCAGCAGGGAAGTATGAGGATTTTTAGAAATCACCAGGGTACAGTGAAAGTTGCCAATAAAAATGTAAAATAATACAGATGTTGTTATGAAGCAGAAACATGTTATGTTTTAAATAAATCAGTACTCTTAACTATTAGCAAGAGAACTTGAGTTTTTAAAAAAGAACAATGGTATTATAATTTTATTATCTTTTTCCTACACATCTGGAATTTCAAAAAAAACTTTTGAATAAAAAAACCCATTAGATTATTTAAGTCACTCTTGAGTTTAATTGTACTTTTGAGAATATATGGAAAAGTTCTGCCTCCAATCTCTTCTCCTTTTAGAGAATCTTCCTAGTATTTTGAAAGAATTTACCAATGAGTTACTGCCTGATATATATATAGGCAAAATTCAGGAATAGTCTACAGTTTGCTTTTAAAGTCACACATTAGTTTTCTTATATAACTATAAAAATTTCAAAAAGAGGCAAGTATGAAAAATCAAATATAATTTATAATATTCTTATTTAATTTTTGTAGCCTTTTTCTTGTTATATTTTAGAGGCTCTTTAACTCTAAAGTGCATAGAAATCATAGTGAGAACTTGTTTAAAAAGCATGTTCTACATGTACTACAAAAGAAGGGTAGAGTGTGGGAATTATATTATATCTGGGAAACAGCATTTTACCAGGTACCCCAGTTGATCCTGATTCAGATGGTCTATAAAAGCATTTGGAAAAACTGATATGGCATTCTTCTGTTACCATTCTTCTGTATTATACATTGACTAGTTAGAGGAGGGAAGAAATTATGGATTTTTGCATTTGTTCTGTGTAAAGGAATCCTGGCCCTTGTAAACATTAATTATTTCTGCCACAGTAAGCATCTGTTTAAAGACACAACAGTCATTTCAGTGTTGCTGCAGCCTTTTGGGTTATTTTCCCTGGATTGGTAATTGTTCAAAGTTTTTTTGCCTTTGCTGTTTGTAACAAGTACATGACAAATGCATTTTAGGATTAATAATTTTTGGGTGGGAATGTAAATTGATAAAGCCACTTTGGAGCGCAGTAGGGAGATTCCTTAAAAAACTAGAAATAAAACTACCATATAACCTAAAAATCCCACTGCTGGGCATATACCCCAAGGAAACCATAATTGAAAGAGACACATGTACCCCAATGTTTGTGGCAGCACTTTTTACAATAGCTAGGGCATGGAAGCAACCTAGATGTCCATCGACAGATGAATGGGTACAGAAATTGTGGTACATATACACAATGGAATATTACTCAGCTATAAAAAAAAAGAACACATTTGAGTCAGTCCTAAAGAGGTGGGTGAACCTAGAGCCTATTATAGTCAGAAAGAGAAAGACAAATGTCATATATTAACACATATATATGGTATCTAGAAAGTTGGTACTGATGAACCTATTTGCAGGGCAGCAATGGAGGCTCAGACAGAGAGAACAGACTTGTGGGCATGGGGTAGCGGGGGAAGCAGAGGGTGGGATGAATGTGGAGAGAGTAGCATGGAAACATATAGATTACCATGTGTAAAATACATAGCCAGCGAGAATATGCTATGTGACAGAGTGGGCCCAACCCAGTGCTCTGTGACAACCTACAGAGGTGGGATGGGGTGGGAAGTGGGAGGGAGGTTCAAGGTTGGGGGGACATGTGTATACCTATGGCTGATTCATGTTGATGTATGGCAGGAACCAACACAACCTTATAAAGCAATTACCCACCAATTAAAAATAGATAAAGAATCTTAAAAAAAGAAATTATTCAAGTTAAGTGCTTTGAAGTACCTGATCCTCCATAATCATTATTGTCCCAGATATAGGGAGGGTGGGTCAGGATGGAGAACTCATGTACACCCATGGCTGATTCATGTGAATGTATGGCAAAAATCACCACAATATTGTAAAGTAATTAGCCTCCAATTAAAATAAAATAATAAATTAAAAAAAAAGAAAAGCTTACTAGAAGTTCTCTTTCAGAAGGATTATCCATCTTCCTTTACTCTTTGGCATGTGTTTATCTTCCCTTTGGCTGTTAACATTTATTCACCAATGAAAATATAGCACCTCTTACCAAAAAAATAGAATAATCTTTGAGTAACTTGAAGACTTGTATTTCTCTTGATGTTAACTCTACGGAGGAGGTAATGGGAATGTGAAACACAGTGTCAGTGAGGAAGGGGAGGAGTGGCATAGACCTGGATGAATTTGGGAGGCAAAATCTGTAGTAGTTAACATCCGTCAAGCTTCAAGGGTGAATGAAAAAGGGATGTTCTGGTTGACCTCAAGTTCATGAGCCTGGGCAGCTTGAGGAAAGCGGCAAAGAGGTGCTATGTTAGGGAATTTGGGGGTTTGGGGGCAGGGAATGTAAGAAGAGAAACACGATACAAAGTTGCAGGGATCAGAGTCATCTGTTAGCAATGTGTATATGTTAGCGATGTGTACATGTTAGCGATGTGTACATGTTAGAGATGTGTACGTGTTTAGTGATATGTATAAGTAACTTAGAAATGTTGAATCATGCTTAAGAAGTTGATCAGTCTTAAAGAGAAAAATAGGAACTAAAGGACTGAATAGACTAACTGAAAGTAGATATTAAAAGAGTGCCCCAAACTAAGCTATGTAGTGTGTCTTTATTTAGAAACCTGAGGAACAAAAAAAGGAATAAAGACAGCTAAGAAATGGACAGAGAAGAAATAGGAACACCAGAAAACAAAACAAAACCTGTTCTGGAATAAACACCTTGGGAAGAAGATGTGTCCAAAGCCAGAAGAATCAAAAGAAGGAAAAGGTTGAAACAAACCTGTTGAGCCTGGTGGCCAGAATTTCATTGGTGACCTTTGATTAAAGATCAGTTCCTTAAGTAGATTTAAATGAAGTCAGGAACTTAAGACAGTTTAAAATTCTCATCATTACGTTCCTTGTGTTTGTTGTTGACCTTTGCCTGCAGGGTACGAATTCACCTGCAGTCTTCCCTTGGTAACCCCTTCAGTGTGACCAGTTTAGTATTCTGATGCTCTTCTGTGACCCTTATTTGAAGCTCTGTGAATTAGGTGGGATGCTTTGGTGAAGTTAAAGGGCTCAACTGACAATTCATACCCAAGGCAGTTTATCTTCTCGCCAGTGACCTCTTGATGTGCCAGGAAATGAGAAAATGAGAGGGAAGTTGAACTAATGATCTATAACCCTTTTATCTGATGTCCATAGTGTAATCCCTCTCCCTTTTGCTCACCTAACACTACCTCAAATATCAAAACCACCCAGTTCAACCTACTGGATCCCTGAAACAGCTTTGTTGTTCAGTCACTCAGTAGTGTCTGACTCTTCGTGACCCCATGGACTACACGCTTCCCTGTCCTTTTCCATCTCCGAGTTTGCTCAAATGCATGTCCATTGAGTAGGTGATGCTGTCCAGCCACCTTGTCCTCTGTCATCCCCTTCTGTTTCCTGGAATCAGGGTCTTCTCCAATGAGTTGGCTCTTTGCATCAGGTGGCCAAAGGATTAGAGCTTCAGCTTTAGCATCAGTCCTTCCAATGAATTCCCTGGTGACTCAGACAGAATTCCATGGGATTCCCTGGTGGCTTAGACAGTAAAGAGCCTTCCTGCAGTGTGGGAGACCCAGGTTTGATCCCAGGGTCGGGACGATCCCCTGGAGAAGGAAAGGGTAACCCATCCCAGTATTCTTGCCTGGAAAATCCCATGGACAGAGGAGCCTGGCAGGGTACAGTCCATGGGGTCTCAAAGAGTCAGACATGACTTCTTCACTTCTCCAGTGAACATTCAGGGTTGATTTCTTTAGGAATGACTGGTTTGAAACAGCTAAACAAAATGATATAATTCAGATATTTGGAAAAAGCACATGATGGGGTTGATGTGTAGCTGCTTCCTTTCCTTTCAGTGAGTCCTGTTGCATTGTCTACTTCTCTACTGGCATGACCTCTAGCATGGCATAAGGCCATGAGCCTTTACTTAGGTTTGAAAAGCTAAGTCACTAGGAAGTTGCAAGTTGAATTTGAGCCCTCACTCCATTGCTAATAATATTTCCACCGTACTGTGCTACCTCCACAGATAATCTTTCAAGTTTTGCTCTAAGAATGGATAGTTAACATTTTCTTCCTGCTGCCTCCTATGGTACATAAATACAGTTAAGAAATAAAGCCAAGAAAACACATATTAGCTAATTGATTGTGTATGACCCAAATGCTTAGGAATGAAAAATTTAGCCTTATGCCCATTCATAGAGCATATGCAGCTAAGAACAAGTCCTAGTTTCTTAATGTACCTCTTGATAAGCTAAAAAAGGACCATAATGAACTTATCTTCTATAACACATCTCTTATGTTTTAAATATTTTATATAAAGTCAATTTGTGGCATTAAACTTCTACAGTCAGATTATGGGATCTGACAGATCCCTTTTTGTAAGGCGGAAGTTGAAAATGTCTAATTCAGAAGCATCATAAATTACTTATACATAAGTTAAAGTTTTTAAAGTCTCATTTTTGGATTGTCCTCATTTTCAGAGAAGGGAGGAGTTTGGAGAGCAAGTTGTAAGTATAGTTTTATGAGCTATCAACTTATTTCTAGATATGGGGATGTGGAATACCCATAAAGCATGCTGGGGAGCTGTGTGTTCTTTCTGGATTGGAAGGTTGTAGGCATGGGCTAGGGTCAGGTTGATGGCACCAAGTCTAGGGGAAAGTGAGAGTTGGGTAAGGTATGGGAATGTATCCAGGTACTGTGATCTGGCTGCTGGGTCAGAGTGGTAGTCACTGAGAGGACAAACGTTCTGGTTGTAAATGAGTCCCCCAGAGAAGGACCTTCAGCAGTAACTCTTGGTTTATGGGAAATGGCACCCATCAATCACTCAAGGGACAGAGTTGGCGAGAGTTGGGACTGGGTAGGGATGGCAGGGAGAAGGCAATGGCACCCCACTCCATTACTCTTGCCTGGAAAATCCTGTGGGTGGAGGAGCCTGGTGGGCTGCAGTCCATGGGGTCGCTAAGTCGGACATGACTGAGCGACTTCACTTTCACTTTTCACTTTCATGCATTTGAGAAGGGAATGGTACCCAACTCCAGTGTTCTTGCCTGGAGAATCCCAGGGATGGGGGAGCCTGGTAGGCTGCCATCTATGGGGTCGCACAGAGTCGGACACGACTGAAGTGACTTAGCAGCAGCAGCAGAAGGATGGCAGGATAGTTCCCGGCCATCCCAGTGGAGAAACCAGAAGGTAAAAATGATGACTGTAATGGGAATTATGGGAATTAGGATGGCCAACAATTGCATTACACTGTCTTCTCCTGGTGGTAGGATTTGGCACTCTACGACTACATTGTCACAGAAATCCCTGGCATTGAGCCTACAGTGTTAACCCCAACTACAAAAGGCTGGGAAAAGGAGAAGCTGACAATTTCGAGTCTGTTGGTCTTTGATCCTGTAGTTCCATGGCCACAAATACTTTATTTGCATGTGTTTGTGGTTAGGTCTCCCAGAAGTCAGCAAGGCATTGTGAATATGAGCATAGACTGCCTGGGTTCAGTCGTGGGCCCTTTGACAAGTTATTTGGCCTCTTTGTTGTTCAGTTTCCTCAACTGTAAGTTGAGGATGATAGCACCTACATCATTAGTTGTGAGGACTAATTGTGTCAATACTTGTAAAGTATTTGTAACCATGGCTGGCCTAGAGTGCCTTCTGTCATTATTGTGTTGTCAGAACTAAAAATAAAACTTCATCTGGGTTAGTTGGCCCATTTGTATCAGCCTCTCTCTCTCCTAACTCATTCCTTCTCTGAAAATGAGGACAATACAGAAATGAGACTAAAAACTTTAAATAGGGGCATTGTTTAAAATGCAGGTTCTGGGATGTTATACCAAACCTAGTCAAATTTTTAAAGGTGATTCTAGGAATCTATTTCTATTTCAATATATTTCTAACAAGTCTGCCAGGAAATTCTATTGGTCAAAGTCAGATTTGGGAGTCAAATAGGCCATGTCTCTGGTTCACTTTATGTTTAAGGTTATTAGCAAATTATTTTTTGATTCACTTCTTAAGAAAGACCCTTCGTACATGGGACCAAAACTTGCTTACTTAGTCCACATCTTATTTCTTTGGTATAAGAAAGAATATAAGCAAACTGAACTTTCTCCCTCATCCTACTCCAGGTGCAAATATATCACTTAGGAATTTTAGAATCTAGTCTCAAGCAACATTTTGGCATGTCAGTTACTGAAAGTAACCTGGACTTTGATTTGGATTATAAGTGTTTTTCAGTTTAGTTCAGTCTCTCAGTCATGTCCAACTCTTTTCAGCCTCATGGACTGCAGCACACCAGGCTTCCCTGTCCATCACCAACTCCTGGAGCTTGCTTAAACTCATGTCCATCTAGTCGGTGATGTCATTCAACCATCTCATCCTCTGTTGTCCCCTTCTTCTCCTGACTTCAATCTTTCCCAGCATCAGGGCCTTTTCCAGTGAGTCACTTCTTTGCATCAGGTGGCCAAAGATAATATAATAATAAAGGAAATGTAGTTATTCTGTATGTTAGAAATCTGTAAGCAGATTGCTTTTTGCAGTGTTGTGTTTTATTTTAGGAATTAGGCAATTGCTAATTTGTCATGGGTACATTTGTAGAAAGTGTAGTCATGATAGAAAATCAAATGATAGAGCCTCTACAAAGACTTGGCTAAATGTACCTGCAAGAGAGTAACAGTGAATTTTTAGCAATAACGTGGCATGTTCTTAGTTAAAAGAAAAACAAAAACCTGATCTGTTCTTCTATAAATGAGTGCAGTAGAACAGTAATGTATAAGTAATTTACTTGGAAAGAAAACAGAAAATAATTTGCTTCTCCTGTCACTATAACTATTTGTAGGCCACCTTTATTTAGGCAAAGAAAAAGTCCTGATGTACTTATTTTTTTCCCCCTGATCTTTAATAGATCATGTGCTAGTGGAAATAGAATTACACTGAGCTATTCTTTTTATTGTCTGGTTGCCCTTGTTAGCAATATCATTTATTTTCAAGGTGACTGGCTCTGGTTAAGGGCCTATTCCATGACCTTGAAGCAAAGCAGAGTTAATTGACGTATCGAAGGATTTGTTAGCACTTGTAGCTCAACCATGAAACCAGATGGGCAGGGTAACCTAACTGAGAAATTAACTGTATCTTTTGTTGCCTGTGGACTTTTCACACGCAGATAAAGGAAGCATTTTTTCTTTCTCTTCTTTTTAATGTAGGAAGGCAGGTATGGAAAAGTCTGTTTTGTCAAAATATAGTACCACACATGGTCCTCTAGAACCATGCAATAATCCTATCAAGAAGTATAGTCAGTTTCTCCTCCTTCGAACCTGAGTAGAATTTTGGATGGGTCGACAGATAGAATGCAGTGGAAGTGACACTATATGAGTTCTGAGGCTAGGACTTAAGTACTATGACTGTACCCGGCTCCATCTCTTTGGGATAGTGATCCTTGCAACCCAGCCACCATGGTGTGATGATGTGTCAGCCACATGAGGAGACCATGTGCTCATTCCCGACTTGGCAGCACCAGCAGGGACCTCTGCCCCCTACTCTGCCCCAGAGGTCACCAGAAACGTTAGTGTCCTAGCCTCCAGATAATTCCATATCCCAGTCCTCAGCCTTTGAGCAGTCCCAAGTCGAGGGGTTCCAGGCAAAATAAGAGTTGTTATTGCTTAAGATGCAAAGTTTGGGGATAATTTGTTAATCAGGATGACAGCATTCTGGAACCTCAGGGCTTCCTGTCTGGAGGTGTGTAGGTTTTTGCTTCAGGGGACAGAGAAGAGGCCTTTGTTTTGAGAAGTCAGGGAGGACAAGATCAGGGCTCAAAGAGTTGAAGTGAGACAGCAGTCCAGCCCTGAAGGAGCAAAGTGCCCAAGCCCTGTGGGCTTCCCAGGTGGTTAAGTGGTAAAGAATCTGCCTGCCAGTACAGGAAACTCAGCTTCGATCCCTGGGTCAAGAAGATCCCTTGGATGAGGAAATGGCTGCCCACTCCAATATCCTTGCCTGGGAAATCCCATGGACAGAGAAGCCTGGCGGGCCACAGTCCATGGGGTTGCAAAAGAGTTGGACATGAATGAGCGACTAAACAACAACAGTGTGGATAAGAGCTGGGAATTCTGAGAGCAGTGGATAAGGTGTCCCACCTCCAGCTGGGCCTTAAGGGAGTGGCAGAACCTCTGACAGAACTGGCAGTGTGGGAGCCTGTGTCCCAAATACCGAGCTCAGTGATCTTGGAAGTGGTGGTAAAGGCTGTCATGATCTCTTAGGTGTGCGTGTATGTGTAGTGGGCAGAGGGTGTCAGAAAAGCCAGCTGCCTTCAGATGTGAGAACCAGAGCAAAGAGAAATACACTCAAATGCTGAAAGATGTCCTTGGAATTCTTTCTTGATCCTGAGGAGTGATAGGGACTCTCAGAATTTCTTTTTCAATATTTATTTCTTTGACTGTACCAGGTCTTAGTTGAGGCATGCAGAACATTTAGTTGTAGCATGTGGGATCTAGTTCCCTGACCAGGGATCAAACCTGGACCCCCTCCATTGAGAGCATGGAGTCTTAGCCACTGGACCATCTAGGAAGTCCATCAGAATTTATTTTGATGAAGGCTTTATATGTATGTATATAAAAATTATTAGTTATTTGTTATAATGTCATTTGTCAACTGGCAACT
>SJYC01042708.1:0-27141 GCA_006408675.1 Madoqua kirkii
CATTCAACTTCAGCTTCTTCAGCATTACTGGTTGGGGCATAGACTTGGATAACTATGATATTGAATGGTTTGCCTTTGAAATGAACAGAGATCATTCTGTCGTTTTTGAGATTGCATCCAATTACTGCATTCTGTACTCTTGTTGACTGTGATGACTACTCCATTTCTTCTGAGGGATTCCTGACCACAGTAGTAGATATAATGGTCATCTGAGTTAAATTCACCCATTCCAGTCCATTTTAGTTCACTGATTCCTAGAATGTTGATGTTCATTCTTGCTATCTCTTGTTTGATCACTTCCAATTTGCCTTGATTCATGGAATTGACACTCCAGGTTCCTATGCTATATTGCTCTTTACAGTTTCGGACCTTGCTCCTATCACCAGTCACATCCACAGCTGAGTATTTTTTTTGCTATGGCTCCATCCTTTCATTCTTTCTGGAGTTATTTCCCCACTGATCTCTAGTAGTTTATTGGGCACCTACTGACCTTTGAAGTTCCTCTTTCAGTATCCTATCATTTTGCCTTTTTATACTGTTCATTGGGTTCTCAAGGCAAGAATACTGAAGTAGTTTGCCATTCCCTTCTCCAATTGACCACATTCTGTCATACTTCTCCACCATTACCTGCCTGTCTTGAGTCATGGTGGAGAGGAGCCACCCTACACCCAAGGCCAGGGGCAGCAGCCGGGAGGAGCAACCCCATGTCCAAGAAGCGGTGGTTGTGCGGGTGCAGGACAGCCTAGAGGAGCTACCCCACACTGAAGGTCAGAAAGGGCAGCAGTGAGAAGATACCCTTCGTCCAAGGTAAGGAGCAGCGGCTGTCTTTGCTGGAGCAGCCGTGAAGATACCCCACACCCAAGGTAACAGAAACCCAAGTAAGATGGTAGTTGTTGCAAGAGAGCATCAGAGGGCAGACACACTGAAATCATACTCACAGAAAACTAGTCGATCTAATCACACTAGAAGAAGGGATAGGTTACCCACTAAAGTATTTTTGAGCTTCCATGGTGTCACAGACTGTAAATAATCTGTCTGCAGTGTGAGAGACTTGGGTTCAGTCCCCGAGTTAGGAAGATACCCTGGGGGAGGCTTGGCAACCCTCCCCAATATTCTTGCCTATAGAATTCTAAAGAAGGGATAGGTTACCCACTAAAGTATTTTTGAGCTTCCATGGTGTCACAGACTGTAAATAATCTGTCTGCAGTGTGAGAGACTTGGGTTCAGTCCCCGAGTTAGGAAGATACCCTGGGGGAGGCTTGGCAACCCTCCCCAATATTCTTGCCTATAGAATCCCCATGGACAGAAGAGCCTGGTAGGCTATACTCCATGGGGTTGCAAAGAGTCAGTCTTGACTTAGCAACTAAGCACACACACAAATAAATAGTACAAAGGAAGTAAAATGATAATTGAAAGCTTCAGCAAAAAGTGAGCACTCATTACGATTTAGAAAGCCTTTTATAATGTGATTCCCAT
Organism: Madoqua kirkii; assembly: GCA_006408675.1. Classification (NCBI taxonomy): domain Eukaryota; kingdom Metazoa; phylum Chordata; class Mammalia; order Artiodactyla; family Bovidae; genus Madoqua; species Madoqua kirkii. The sequence goes on from SJYC01042708.1 coordinate 1,477, forward strand.
TTAATATGTCCTGACTAGATGATCCCAACATTATAGCTCAACATTATAGCTCAAAGTTCCAACCGAATCTCCTAATTCCAGCATCTAGGATGTGTCACACTCTCTCTTAACTCATGACCCTTGCCCACTGCCCTCATTCGACTCTACTTCTAACTGGCTTATTTTGTCTCCTTCTCTTCCTTTGTTTTGCAATGTAGATGCTATTTCTCAGGAAAGACTTTTCTGATAGTCTAGACATTTTCCAACTCTGCATTAGATGTCCCCTCTAAGTGCATGCATAGCAACTTAAACTTCATTATGATACTTATAAAACATACTGTCAATAATGATATTTCTCTCAAGGTTACTACAAGATGCATGAAATAGAATAAGTCTGTCCAAGTCACTATGGTAATCAAAAAGTTCCAACACTTCTATAGGTAGTTTTATAGGTATTTAAGGCTCCCAGTTGCCCAGTGGTAAATAATACACCTGAAAATGCAGGAGATGCATGTTGGATCCTTGGTTGGGGAAGATTCCCTGGAGAAGCAAATGGTAATCCATTCTTGCCTGGAGAATTCCATGGACAGAGGAGCCTGGCAGGCTATTTAATCCATGGGGTCACAAAAGAGTCAGGCACAACTTAACAACTAAACAACAACTTCTTAAATAGATAAAAGAAGCAATAAATAGTTCTTTCAATATTACACTTTGGATTTCAATATGTTCCAGTGAGCATAGTAATGTGAAAAATAAGTTATAAAATCTATAATTTTATTGAGGTTAATTGTAACTATTTGAATCTTTGACTTAAATAACCATTTTTGAACATATTATTTATTTCCCCCTTCTCAATAAGCCCATCATAAGAATTGGATTTGTTTATTTAATAGGTCTGTGACTCAATTATGATGTTACAAGTCTAATAATATAATTAAACTTGGTTAGTTTGTATATCACACTTTTTTTTTAATCAAAGGAAGAAACACTTTTGCTCTAGGGAGAATTTTCTGCTTTACAAATTTTTTTCAGAAGCTGCTTTGGGGAAGAAGAAACTCATTAGATAGCTTGCTAAATCTTTTCACTCCATTTAGGAATTTAAATTGGGGTGAACTATTTGAAGCTATTGTAAGACAGTTGATTTTTAGTTGACTAATTACTAGTAACATTCTCAAGTCAGTTCCTTTGTTCCCTTTGAGGATATAAGAAATTTGTTCTTTGTCTTTTCCTGTCAGTTAAAGACATTATCTTATTACCACATCAACTCAGACATTGGAGGTAACATTCTCAATTCCTCCAATTTCCTTAATCCAAACATTGTCCTTAACCCCAAGTATTTCTAATCCTAATATGTCCTAAACCTGTTATTTTTCTCCCAAGTTTCAAATGTAGGTCAGTGTCTTATCATCCCTTGTTTGGGTTCATGCAAAATTCAAGGAACAGATTTCTTTATCTCCATCCTCACCCTAACCTAAATTATGTTTCATCACTAAATTTCAAAACAATAGGTATTATAAGTCCCCTTTATTTTCCACAACTTGTATTTAAAACGTGTGAATAATTCCATCTAATCCCTTGTCAGAAGCTATTAGACTACATATCCAATGGAAATACAACATGATACAGAAGTTCAAGGAATACATATAATTTTAATCTTTTTAGTAATTACATTAAAAACAGTAAAAATGAGAGGCATAATTAAATTTAAAAGTATATTTTATTTAACTTAATACATGCAAAGCATTATTTTAGCATATAAACAATACTGTTAACTTATGAATAATTTATCTTACATTCTTTTTTCACATTAAATCTCTGAAATCTAGTGTATTTTGCATTTATAACACATCTCATTTCCAATTAGTTGCATTGCTGCCTAAGTAAATATTAGTGATGAAAATCAACTAGGAATTCTGTTACAGCTCTTGGATTAGACAACTGACATGCAGGCTGAGTTCAACAAGTATAAATTTTCCAAGGAACCTGATCCTCAACAGGCTGGCAACCTGGTAGCCTCAACTATTAAAAATAGCAGTGAATGAATAAATATATCTGTGGGACCTTTGAAATGGTCTGTGTGTGCTCAATCACTTCAGTTCTATCTGACTCTTGTGACCCTATGAACTATAGTCTACCAGGCTCCTCTCTCCATGGAATTCTCCAGGCAAGACTACTGGAGTGGGTTGCCATGCACTCCTTCGAGGATCTTCCTCACCCAAAGCAAACTATACTTCAATAAAAACTGAAAAAAGAGACAGAGATAAAAAAGCAGAGAGCACAAAACTTTTAGTGCTTACCTGCCAGTGTGATATTTCAACGGTGGAACTTTTGCTTCTTTTGAAAACAATGGCTAAGGAAATCTTGTATCTTTCACTTCTGAGCATCAGCAATTTCCATATTTTAATATTCTTCCAATTATGTATGTAGCCATTCCTTAAATTCTTTATTTCTCCAGTAGCTGCCACTTCCTTGCACCTAGAGCAGTAATCTACCCATCTTGTTTTTCTCTCTGAAGCCAGTCACCTTCCTTCCTCTTTGCACAAGGAAAATGATGACCAACTTCTCCAGTGTTCACACTGACATCCACCTCCATGAGACCAAGATTCACTTGGATATTTTCTAGTTCTACATTCAAAATTCTGAAGGGTTGTTTTTATTTAGATCAGATAACTGAGGTCTGGAAAAGCATTGCAACTTTTGAAATGATATGGCAACATTTTCTAAATTGAAGATGCTTCATAAGGAAGAGATGGAAGTTACACTATAAAAAGATTCCATTTCCACCATAAGCAGAAAATCACCATTTACTTTGTTCCTATAGGCAGTTTAGAAGGATAGTGCATGAACGGGGCCCAGAGAAGCCTGTTCAGATTGTGACTCTGCTGTTTTACAGGAACTTTGACATACCATAAACTTTTATCCTTCATTATGCCCTCTTCTGGAGAAGGCAATGGTGACCCACTCCAGTACTCTTGCCTGGAAAATCCCAGGGATAAAGGAACCTGGTAGGCTTCAGTCAATGGAGTCGCTAAGAGTTGGACACGACTGAGCAACTTCACTTCCACTTTTCACTTTCACACATTGGAGAAGGAAACGGCAACCCACTCCAATGTTCTTGCCTGGAGAATCCCAGGAACAGGGTAGCCTGGTGGGCTGCCGTCTATGGGGTCGCACAGAGTAGAACATGACTGAAGCAACTTAGCAGCAGCATGCCCTCTTCTAGTAAATGGCTCAACAGATACACCTTATTTATCTCAGACATTCAATATTCACTCTAAAGGCTGCCTGTCTTCCATCTGCTTTCCTTCCCATCACCACCATGAACCAACACATACTGTACATCTCCCATCCCATCTGCACCCCCAGTTTCATTCTCATGATCCATACAAGAGAGCTAAAAGATGTATTCTGAGTTATTCTATGCACCACCGAACAATGGGTGTTGTTGAACAATGGGTGTCCCCCGTGTTGGTGGGGAGGAGTTGTTAGGGCAAGGAAGACAGCTAGATAAACTGATGCTTATAAAAAGGACTCTAGAGTAGAGGAGAAACCCTGATGACTTAAATTTTTGTCTACCCAACAAAGTGCTCATATTAACTTTACCATAGAAATGGAAAGAAACATTAATAGAACATAAGACATTCAAAGTATCATTTGTAATGAAAACATGTAAAGGATGAAAGAAACTATGGATCGTATAAATGATATCATAGTGCACTAACATTGTATTGTGTGAGTGACTGGAGTCATGAAATCCTACAGAATCATACACACACACAAACCAACATAATTATGTGTTCTATGTTTACTATACTCTGTTCCCATTTGCCCAATGGTTCCTCTTTAGTCCCTGGTTGAATTTAGCCTTCACAACCTTGATGGCCCTCTGTAATGCCTCATCATCGTTTAACACTCCTAATGTCAGAAGGATATCCTTCAGTCATTTCATCAGGTGCTTAAGGCTTTCTCTAAAATATTTTGTGTGTGTGTGTGTGTGTGTGTGTGTGTGTTTATTTATTTTGGCTCAGTTGATCATATTGACAACTATTCCAAACAGTCTTATGGTCAAAATCTGCACAACTCTTTCAGTTCAGTTCAGTTGGCCAGTCACATCCAACTCTTTGCAACCCCATGGATTGCAGCAAGCCCGTCCTCCCTGTCCATCACCAGCTCCCAGAGCCTGCTCAAACTCATGTCCATTGAGCCATTGATGCCATCCACCAATCTCACTTTTTGTCATCCCCTTATCCTCCTGCCTTCAATATTTCCCAGTGTCAGTTCTTCACATCAGGTGGCCAAAGTATTGGAGTTTCAGCTTCAGCATCAGTCCTTCCAATGAATATTCAGAACTGATTTCCTTTAGGATTTACTGGTTGGATCTCCTTGCAGTCAAAAGGGACTCTCAAGAGTCTCCTCCAACACCACAGTTTTAAAGCGTCAATTCTTTGACTGTCAGCTTTTGTTATAGTCCAACTCTCACATCCATACATGACTACTGGAAAAACCATAGCTTTGACTAGACAGACCATTGTCAGTGAAGTAATGTCTCTGCTTGTTAATATGCTCTCTGGCTTGGTCACAGTTTTTTTCTAAGGAGCAAGCTTCTTTTAATTTCATGTCTGCAGTCACCATTTGAAGTGATTTTGGAGCTCACCTCTTTAGCATGAAGTATTAGCTTCCTAGGCCTGCTGCTGCTACTAAGTCACTTCAGTCATGTCCAACTCTGTGCGACCCCATAGACGGCAGCCGACCAGACTCCACCATCCCTGGGATTCTCCAGGCAAGAATATTGGAGTGGGTTGCCATTTCCTTCTCCAATGCATGAAAGTGAAAAGTGAAAGTGAAGTCACTCAGTCATATCTGACTGCTCACAACCTCATGGACTGCCGCCCACCAGGCTCCTCCATCCATGGGATGTTCCAGGCAAGAGTACTGGAGTGGGGTGCCATTGCTTCCTCCTATCCTAGGGCTATCATGACAAAATACTAAGAATCAGGTGGCTAAAAACAAATTATCACAGGTATGGTGGCTAGAAGCTTGAATTCAAGGTGGTGCTAGGGTCATGCTCCCTTAAACGATGCTAAGGAAGAATCCTTCCTTGACTCTTCCAGCTTCTAATGGCCCCATGCTGTCCTTTGCTTGTGGAAGCATAATTCCAGTCTCTGCTTCTGTCTCACCATGGCCATCTACTCCTCATTATGACTTAATATGACTTGAACCCAGTATGATCTCATCTTAATTTCATTTATAAAAAATGTGTTTCCAAATAAGGCCACATTCTGAGGTTCTAAGTTAATATTAATTTGGAAGGGGGTACTATTCAACCCACTAGATCATAGAAGTGTGTTAGTCACTCAGTTGTGTCTGAGTTTGACTTCCAATCCGTTCTCCAGGGGATCTTCCCTACCCAGGGACTGAATCCAGGTCTCCTGCACTGTAGGCAGATTTGTTACCTTCTAAACCACCAGGGAAGACTGAATAATAAAAGGAGAAAGAAATGGCAAACCATTTCAGTAATCTTGCCTAGGAAATCCCATGGACAGGGAAGCCTGGTGGGCTACTGTCCACAGGATTGCAAAAGAGTTGGACAGGGCATGTGACCAAACAACAAAAATAATCAACAGTGCCTATTACAATCTAATCTTAGTCTATCTACTTTTACAGTAGCCTTTCAGTAAAAGTTGGTTGCCTTCAATTAGTTTGCCAGAAAGGCCAAGATAATGACTCAAAGAAAGAAACCCAACTAGCTCCATGTTCATTTGCTGCCCTAGTGCCTTTCTAGGAAAGATACATTCATTTATCCAAAAGCAGCCAATGCAGTTTGGGGGAGTTTGCTTTCCTAAAAATGTATATTCCAAATAACTGCAGTCAGTGATCCCACTAAAGCCACCTCTGCTGTCTGCTTTGAGAACAACATGCCTTACATTACGTGAAGGACTGTTAGCACAGTTTTTATCTCCTAAACTATAAAAAGTATATTATGCTTCTACTAGTGCTAATGAGTTTGACGTACATTAACAATAACAATTTATTTGAGAATTTTCTCTTCAGTGAGTCATGGTTAATTTTTAAGAATTTTATGGAAACTGAGTCTATATAATTTGATTGGAGAAAAATGCTAAACAACGACACTCTACTCCCTAAAGAGCTCAGACAGAATCTCTATGCGGTCTTCCCTGGTAGCCATATTTGTAGGTCAACCTGAACGTCTTCTTGCGGTGTTCCTTTCCATTATCCACATCTCTCTCGGAAGTTCCCCAGTGTAGAATGTTCATCGAAATCAACAGAACTTCTCTATGGACTGAATCCTGGTGCATAAGCTGGATGCAGACTTTGTCTCCTGCGATAGGCCACCAGCTGGTCCAATGCACTTAATTCCATCAGATCTTAAAATCATTTGAGCAGGTTGCAAACTAGGACCCAATCTATTTTACTGTTAGGTTTTCTGGGCTTTCACAGTCACTTGTCTTGTAGTAAGGATTTCATAAGTATAGGTTCAATAAATGAATTCATATTCGAGTTTAATAATTAAGTGCTCAAAGGAGAGTGCATATTTTACTGTTCACCTCCCTGTTTAGAGAGCAAAGCTGTGCAGTGGAAATCTCATTCTTGCCTCTGTAATTGATTGCATTCTTTCTCTTTGAATAAGATAATTTGCCCATCTGGATAGAACCTTTTCTTAATTGTAGTACTGCCCACTGCATTTCCTTTCATCTTAGAACATTTTGTAGTTCTCATTCGCAACTGGAAAATAGTTAATTAGAATTGAAGTCTTTACTTCTCTATGTGATGTAAGAAGTATTTAAGCCTAGTGCTTGCTTTTCCTCTGTTGTTTTGACACTGCATGTGGAAAGGACTCTTACCACTTACTGGAATATAGCCTGTGACAGGCTGTAGGGAGGGGGATTATCTAGATAGCGGCCTATTAAGGGATGATTGGCTACTGCTGACTAGGCATGGAAAAGAGAAAATAAACAAAGAACCCAAACCTCATAGGTAATTATGCACATCCCTTAGCCTTACTGCTTATTTTAGTATTCACAATTATGACAGAATGTACATGAAGTAAGGATTATAAGTAATGTTCCAATGGAAGAGATGAGTGAGAAATACATTCCCTTGAAAAGTAAACATATTTCTATATTTGAGACTTGGAAAAACTTTCTCCTTGTTACTATTATGCATCAAATGTCATAAGACCTATAAAGCTCTTGCAAATGAGATTACTCTGTCTTTCTTATGGTATCCTGGTGACTCCAGAGAAGCAATATGACTATGTGAGGTTGGCAGTAATTTGTATCTCGGATTGGGAATGTCTTAGAGTTGCTGAAGGTAGCTATGAGGCAAATCACAATTTTGAAAGTTGATCAAGTAGACTGGAACTTTATTATGTGTATACCTTTCAATATAGTTTTCATAAAATCAACTATGTATTCTCAGGAGATATACAGAGAGAGAAATAGCAATTCATATTCATGCAATGTGGCCAGTTCCATATGCCGTGCATCTCTTCTGAGCAAGCATGACAGGGCATGTTGTACTTAACAACATCCCACCAGTTTCCATTCTCCAAGGCCTCCTGGACTGGGACCATCTTGCTGAACTGAGCACTATTGCAAGATTTGGAAAATTTGTAATAGTCTTATTATAACTGACCAGATTGTCTCAGTGCCAAAGGAAAAAAAAAAAAACTTTTACTGGACTTTTTGATATATAACACTTTGGTCTTTAATATGGTAGGTTTTCTTAGCTATATGTGAATCTACTTAATTTGGCCTTATACAGTTGCTTCAAAATTTACAACCACGTAAAAATCATACTACACAGACTCTATTTGATAATTAAATTTTTACAAGGCCTACTATTTGTACAAGTCCACATTTTATTCAGTGGAACAGAGTGCCCTGGAGGGTGCAAATGGCCATACTGTAAAATCATAATTCTACTTGTCTCAATTTGGACAATGATACTTGAAATACAACTTCAGCATTTATTCACTGCATGTGTGTTAAACATCCATTATATGTCAGGCAGTATTCTGGGCACTGAAGACATTAAACATTTTCTTTTTGAGGAGACCCTAGCAGTCATCTAATTGAGTTCCTAACTTTAATTGAGTTCCCTGCATGAATCTTCTGTTGATAGGGAACTCGCTTCCACAAGCCATGCAGCTCTTCCACGGCACGGAAGCAAAACATTTCTTTGAATTCTAATTCTAGTTCTGCCCTTGAGGGCATAAATCATTTTTAATACATTTTAATTATTATAACCCTTAAGTATTTGGGGAAAAAAGCTTTTCTCATTATTTCTCCCATCTTCTGTCTTGTCTTTTTTATGCTAAATATTTCCACGCAGGAATGTTTTATATATTAGGGCTCCACTCTATTCCCATCTTGATCAATGTCTCCCTTATGCTTTCTCAGCATCCCTACTGTTAAATTCTGGGCCTAAAGTTAAATCTATTACACCTGAGGTAAACAGCTAGTTGAATGAAACTCTCTCACCATATGTTTAGGACAGTTTCATCAAAATATCCCATGGATTCATAAAGCTATACACTCTTACTTGTTTACAAAGAATTTGGAAGTGGTACCAGCAAAATTCTGGGATATATTTATTACTTCCAAATTAGTTCCTCTTTACTTATTCTTTCCTTGGAAATATATGCTTATTATATAATATATAGTCTCCATGTGTTAAATAATACTAAGATTTGAAAGTAAACCTAATCAGATATACTAGACATTTTAGTTGCCATAGTATTCTGAAGTGGTGTGTGTGTGTGTGTGTGTGTGTGTGTGTGTGTGTCTTCCCTGGAACAATAGTACAAGATGTATAGGAATATAGGTGCCAGAATCATGGATGTAAATATCTATTAGAGATTGGAGCAGATGACTGAGGAAATACACATTTCTGTATAAGAGATTTCTACAACAGATTTTTCTAAGATATGATTTAGGGTAAATTTTCTTAATACACTCAATTTATTAGGAAAATATTCTGTTATTTCCATAGATTTACTGTAAAGCAAAGTCGCTCAGTCATGTCTGATTCTTTGTGACCCCATGGACTGTAGCCTACCAGGCTCCTCAGACCGTGAGATTTTCCAGGCAATAGTCCTCGAGTGGATTGCCATTTCCTTCTCCAGGGGATCTTCCCAACTCAGGGATCAAACCCATTTCTTCCTCATTGTAGACAGATGGTTTACCATCTGAGCCACCAGGGAAGTTTTACCATACTTGCAATTAATAAATAAATTATAACAAAAATTTAAAAATATCTTGAATTGCATATTTCTCTGTTAGAAACTGTTTAAATTTTGAATATTTCCTTGAATTTGATAGAACGTTTTATACTTATCCTTTATTGTTCAGAAATGAAATTAAAAATGTTACAATAGAGCAAGGAGAGTCTATTCTGCTATGGTTACATTATTAAGAAAAATTTGTTGATATTTGTAGATGGGAAATGTTTCCCCCTTAATTGCTTACATAGTGTTATTTATTTTTATGCAATTACACTTTATAGGCAATGCCACATGCTTAGTCCACACAATGACAAAACATCTGGATGAAAAGTGGAAAATATAGTAACAAATCCAGATGGTTTGTAAGTGCAAGGCCAAACATCCAGATGGCATCAAGAAGGCTAAGCATGTGGATGACAAATATCAAATCCTTCATTCCAATGTCGTGGCATCATCTAGACACAGTGTATCAATGAACGCTCTTTAGTGAAGACAAAAAATGTGAAACTAGCTAGAGGTCAGAAAGAATCAGAACACATTTATGAAAAAAATCATACAGTTCACATTAAATCAATACTAACTTTTAACAAAAATGATTGTAATGGGCTGATTTAAAATTCAACTTACTGAAAGAAAATCTTAGCAAAGAGAAAAAGACAGCTTATTAGAGTCACTTGTTAATTGCAATAATCTTTACTCTTTTTGATTTGAGAGATTTTTAATACAGCTCACGTGTCCAATAAATGGGCTCAATTAAAAATTGCATTTGATGCCGATTAAAAGTTGCTTGATCTTTAGTATTACAATACATTGCAATCCAGAATTGCATCTAGCATGTCACATTCAATAAACAGACTTCTTTGCTATCTCTGAATAATTAACTTTATTTTGTCACAGGGAACAAAAGTAATGAAAGCAACATAGACATTGTTCATTTATTCTTAGCATGAGAATCTTATTATTTTGGCCTGTCTCTCCCAAGGTAACCTCTAGTATGGTGTCTTGTAGACATTATATGAAGTTATTTCTGTCTGAAGACATCATAGTTTAAGGATGATTTCTCCTTTCTTAAGCCCTAAGAGAAATATGTATGAGAAAGATAGTCAACATGTCTCTGAAAATCTTGAATAATTATTTACTGCATGTGCATTACAATAGGTAAAATGTAGCACCTCTCCAGTCAGAATGGCTGTGATCCAAAAGTCTAGAAGCAATAAATGCTGGACAGGGTGTGGAGAAAAGGGAACCCTCTTACACTGTTGGTGGGAATGGAAACTAGTACAGCCACTATGGAGAACAGTGTGGAGATTACTTAAAAAACTGGAAATAGAACTGCCTTATGACCCAGCAATCCCACTGCTGGGCATACACATTGAAGAAACCAGGATTGAAAGAGACACATGTACCCCAATGTTCATCACAGCACTGTTTATAATAGCCAGGACATGGAAACAACCTAGATGTCCATCAGCAGGTGAATGGCTAAGAAAGTTGTGGTACATATACACAATGGAGTATTGCTTAGCCATTAAAAAGAATACATTTGAATCAGTTTTTATGAGGTGGATGAAACTGGAGCCAATTATACAGAGTGAAGTAAGCCAGAAAGAAAAACACCAATACAGTATAATAATGCATATATATGGAATTTAGAAAGATGGTAACGATAACCCTGTATGCGAGACAGCAAAAGAGACACAGACGTATAGAATAGTCTTTGGACTCTGTGGGAGAGGGAGGGGGTGGGATGATTTGGGAGAATAACATTGAAACATGTTTAATATCATGTAAGAAAAGAATCACCAGTCTAGGTTCGATGCAGGATACAGGATGCTGGGGGCTGGTGCACTAGGATGACCCAGAGAGATGGTATGGGGAGGGAGGTGGGAGGAGTTTCAGGATTGAGAACACGTGTACACCCATGATGGATTCGTGTTGATGTATGGAAAAACTAATATTGTAAAGTAAAATAAAGTAAAAAAATAATAAATTAAAATTTAAAAAAAGAAAAAAATTTTTTTTGTATTAGTATCTGTTAATTCCAATGAATCCTATTTCCATCAATGTTGACCTCTTACAAGCAGCAACTGCTGCTGAAAGTACTGGATATTCCTAGAACTCTTCTATTGATCTTAGCTTTAGAGCTTTATAGATTCCATAAGAAAATAATGCTATATTGCCTTTTGCTTATTTATTTTATACATAATAGTTTATATCTTAGTCCCCTATATCTATCTTGCCTTTCTTCCCTTCCCTCTCTCCACTGGTAACCATTGGTTCATTCTCTGTGTCTGTGAGTCTGTTTTTGCTTTTCTTATTTTTTTGATTTTATTTTTAATGTTCATTTACTTTTAATGTTTAAATTTTTATTCATTTTTAATTGAAATGTATAATTTTAGGTGTACAGCAAAGTGATTCAATTATGCATACACACATATGTTTTCTTTCAGATTCTTTTAATTTATAGGTTATTATAAAATATTGAGTAAAATTTGCTGTACTATATAATATTCTCTTGTTAACTATCTGTTTTATGTACTGAAGTTTATATAAGTCAATCCCAAACTCCTAATTTATCCCTGCATCCCCTTTGGAAAACATGTTTGTTTTCTATGTCTATGGGCCTATTTCTGTTTTGTACATAAATACATTTGTATCTATTGTTTTTTTTTAAGATTCTACATATATGTGGTATTGCATTATTCCTATTTTAGATGCTCAAGGTAGAAAACTTATCCCCACAATAAAAACTGCAATATAATACAGTAATATGCTACATAAAGTGAAATCCACTAATCCAATAAAAATAACTATATTTTATTTTAATTTGGAAATTAATAAACAATAAATACATATTATGTGTTAACTGTGTACCAAATATTTTGCTATTCATTAGGGACTTCAAGAGGGAAAACATAGTTCCAACTGTTAGGAAATGAGACCTTTGGGAAAGGCAATTAAACAAACTTTACAAAGCTGGCCAACAATTGCAATAAAATGGAAACAAGGATGCCTTGGATAGAAGAACAGAAGAAAGAAATATCCATAGTAGCTTGAGAGGAAAAGGCAAAAATGCATTTACTTACCAAGCACAAAGTGTGAGAAAAGTGTGTCTAAGATGGATAATGATCCTGTGAAAAGGCATTGAAAGAAAACCAGGAGTTGGTCTGTTCCTGTCTTGTATGTCAGTTTATCAAGCATTGTCTTCATTCAGTTTAATGAGCACACATCATCATATTGCAAGTCAGTGCAATTATGAAAGAGGCAAACAATGTGAATGCTGGAGCAGAACTTCCTTTTTTACTTTGAATAAAAATAAAACCATGAGGTTAAAATATTCAAAATCGCATCAAAATCACTCAGAGCTTAGTAGAAGCAACTCAAAGAGGGTGGTACTTGGCCTAGGCCAAGGTTCTGGGTTGGATGTGGGAATAGGAAGAGTGTTTCTAGCAAGAGAAAGAACATTCATGAAAACTTAGGAGAGTTGGAAGGAGAAGAGAGAAATGCTTTCCTTTAATTACTGAGATGTTGTTTACTAAGGAATAAGGAGAGACAAAGTGGCAAAGCTTTGGGTAAAATGGTGAAGAGAGTAATTGGGAGGATATAGGGCTGAGCAGAATGAAAAATATGGAAGGAATATGGAGCCAATGAATGATAAATCTGTTTCCAAATGAAGGTCAGCCATCCAGGCACAGTCTAAAGTGAAAAGTAGACTGAAATAAGGAGAGTGTAAGGAAATTGAGATAAGGGAAGCAAGTTTATAAGTTAAGGATTAATTGATCTAGATGTGATTGAATAATGAAGCCAATGTGAGAATAATACCCTGACCAAGCTGACACTGCAAATGGTAGAGATGAGAGCTTTATCTTCTGGATAGAAAGAAAGAGGAAGTTAAGTTTGTGGATGGGATGAGACCCTGACAAGTTGCAGGCCATGGCTGTGTATTATGGAAAAATAATCTGACCTGAAAGAAAAGTTTAGCTGGTCCTGATTCTGTTGGGGTTAGTGTTCTGTTGGCATGTATTAGGAAGGCTAGAAGACAAAGAGCTCTCTTCACAAGATGTTTGCTCTTGAGCAGTATTGTGTTATTAGAACTTGGGTGCAAGTAAGGGCAAGAGTTAGGGAGAAACTCTTCTTTCTACTTTTGGTTCAAGATGCTTTTCTGGTTTGACACATGAGGATCAGGAACTCAGAAGTGGCTTAAGATCTTTGAATCAATACACTTCTCTCCTTCAGAACATCAAAAAAAGTTTCTAAAACTTACAATATATGTCTCTCATTCCTCTTGCAAATGCGTTTCCTCCATCTATTATTCTTTATTTTCACTGCTGCTTCTGTTGCTTCTCTTTCCTTTGATTGCAACAATGACTTTCTAAATTAGTATCCCCGATGTTGGCTTTTCTTCATTATATCAATTTTATATTCTCCTGTCAGATTAGTAACCTGGATCAAACAGCAGTGTATGCTCAGTGTCATTCTCAAAATAGGCGGGAATAGGATGGCTTCTTCAAATAGTAAGCATAAACTGCAATAGAAAAGGAAGGTCATGGTGAATAATTTGGGGGGGATAGCAATGAACTAGGTTCAGTGCATTTAGGATGCACATTTTTTAGGACATCCAGAAATACGTCAGGAGGAGGAGCCATTTTGCAGGAAGGTTCTTATTTTTGTGCTGGTAAGGTGATTTCTCTAGAGAAGGCAATGGCACCCGACTCCAGTACTCTTGCCTAGAAAATACCATGGATGGAGGAGTCTGGTAGGCTGAAGTCCATGGGGTCACTACCAGTTGGACATGACTGAGCAACTTCATTTTCACTTTTCACTTTCATGCATTGGAGAAGGAAATGGCAACCCACTCCAGTGTTCTTGCCTGGAGAATTCCAGGAATGGGGAAGCCTGGTGGGCTGCCTTCTATGGATCGCAGAGTTGGACACAACTGAAGTGATTTAGCAGCAGCACCAAGGTGATTTCTCTGAAGTAGAATCCAGAGATTGTTGATAATATGGCTAAACAGGGAAGTACTAGATGTAAGACACTCAGATTATACACCTAACAAACTATTCAAGGAAAACTGTGAGGATGTACATTGCAAGGAAAATACAAGGGCTAAAAACTTGACTTTGCCTGCAGCAAACACAGAAATTATCAAGCAGAATGTAATAGCCAAGCTGAACTTCGAAGGATATGAAGAATTTAATATTCAATATTTGATGAGGAGGGATATAACAGAGAACAGAACCACAAGGCATTGAAAGGTTCTGCAATTTTTTATTTATATAATTTTATCTGAGATATATTTACTATTGCAATATGATGAATGAACTAGTGTTGAGAGAGGTTTATTCCATCATTCATTTATCATTTGATGCAGGTTTTTTGATCAGTCTATGTGTGCAAGTACTAGGATAACTTTTATAAATGACATAAAGATATATAAATTCATGATTAGTCATAGAGCCTTTCAGATGAACTGGATATGTACTCATCAGTACTATGATCCAGATTACTAATCTGACAGGAGAATATAAGATTGATATAATGAAGAAGAGCCAACGTCAGGGATACTAATTTAGAAAGTCATTGTTGCAATCAAAAGAAAGAGAAGCAACAGAAGCAGCAGTGAAAATGAAGAATAATAGATGGAGGAAATGCATTTGCAAGAGAAATGAGAGACATATTTTTGTAAGTTTTAGAAACTTTTTTTGATGTTCTGAAGGAGAGAAGTGTATTGATTCAAAGATCTTAAGCCACAGAGAGTGGGAACACAAGACTTCATCAAACATACCATAAAAGCCTTAGGAGGTATTGTTTTAAATGTAAGACAGGAGGCGGAGTATACTTTTGGATGTATTAAGGTGCAATTTTCATAAAAAAGTTAAATTAGAAATCATCAAATTACAGATAATAATTAATGATTTGTATGGGCATATATAAAAGAGATCTAAATAAGTAAACCATGATAAAGGATGAACTCTCCAAGGCAAGAATTACATTTTTACCTTGAAACAAACAGCAGAAAATACACCAGACCTGTTGTTTCTATGTATTAAACCTAATACATGCTCATTTATAGGTGAGTGAAAATAATTACACTTAGTTTACATTTCAGAAGTAAAATCACTTCTAATTCTTACTTTATTTGAGCCCCTGAATATTTAACAACTTCTTATTCCCCTTAATAATTTCTCCTTCCTTAAAGAAAACCTGTTATGATTCCATCACCTCAGCCATCCATTAATCTTTCTGTGAATTATTAATCTTTTTGCTAAAAATTGATTCGAATTGAAAATAGTATAGAATGGTGTCTTGAAGTGAAGTCGCTCAGTCATGTCCCACTCTTTGCAACCCCATGTACTGTATAGCCTACCAGGCTCCTCAGTCCATGGGGTTTTCCAAGCAAGAATACTGGAGTGGGTTGCCATTTTCTTCTCCAGGGGATCTTCCCGACCTGGGGATTGAACCCAGGTCTCCCACAGTAGACAGACACTTTACCGTCTGAGCTACCAGGGAGGCCTAAGTGACACCTGAGTAAGTGACTCTATACTCTTTTGTAAAAATCAAACTGGCAATCTGAAATCTAATATATTCTGTGCACTTAATGAAGTACAATGATATGAATTTTTGGAATACACTTCTCCCTGTAATTTGTGTAATCCATTAAAGTAATACTAAACCATATATAAAGAAAACACTATAGATGATTGGGAATGAATAAGTCAAAGTTCAAACTTGCATAGAGTCATAACTCATTTAGGACTCTATCCTCTTTCAAATATGTTTGGGAAAAGAGTAATAGATGCTTTTCCTAATAAAGAAAATGCCCTTGGTCTAAAATATCAAGAAAAAGAAGTTTTAAAATTATTTATTTTTATGTATTATTCATTTATCTATTAAAACTTCTAGTTGAGAAAACTTTAATTTCTTTTTTAATTCAAAGAAGAAATGAAACACAAAAAGGGCAAAAGGTATCAGAGTAGTTTTCCTTATTTAAATATCCATAATGATAAGAAGAATATTAAAGACTTGGAAAGTATAATTAGGCCAAATGTCAAGTTCTATTTTATGTTAGAATAATGTGACTTTTGTGATGGAGTTCACCATGAGCCTCATTGCTTTCAAAGATCTGGATTAATTCCTTCTGGGTTCAGATAAAACCTTAGGTGACTTCTCTGGTGATGTCTGTATGCATGTATATGTGTGTACCTAGTTATTAAATGACGAGCAGAAACTTTGTCTTATACTTTTATAAGAAAGTCAATAATTGATTCATTCTTTAAGTAAGTGTAACCAAGCTGCCCCTAGTACAGTGATTCCTTTGTTTGTTGGAAATAACACTGAAGCATGCAAGGTATCAGAAGCAAACCTATTAAAACAGTCATGATTTCTTAAACTGGATACAGAGGATAGAGAAAACACACTGCTAAATATTATTAAAATCTAATTTCCAGAATGTTTAACTAGCATTTACTGATTGGATAGAGAAAATTTTTTTAATGTCGTCAGAAGAAAAGCCTATACAATTTTCTAGTGCTGGAATCCTCAGCAAACAGTACTATTTGAATAGCAATCACTATCAGGACAAGGCCAAAAAATTTTAGATTGTAATGAGACCTGCTATTGAAATAATGTAGAATAACTGGGCACAGGAGATAATTGTTACTTCAAAAAGGAACTCAAAAAATGAAAACAAAACTAAATGTGTCTTGTATGCTAATAAGTACATTACACAAGATTTTCCCCTCCTTGAAATGTGTGTGTATTTTGGCAAGAAGAGAGAAAAGGATTGTCAATTCCAGTAGTAGGAGTTATTCTTTCAATGAATAGACTACAGAACTGGGAAATCAACAAGACTGCATTACCACATCCCATAGTAGCTCCATTTGGAGACTGATAGTCCAACTGCAGCGTACTCAGACACTAGGCTTTTTCCTAACCTTTCCCTTTTTCACAACTTGTTACCATCCGGGTGGTAAGACAGAGGGCAGGGAAGAAGTATCTGAATGCATTAGTCAATTAATCATTTGTTTACCACCCTGGTAAAAAATTTGGTGAAATTCCAATACTTCATAAGAGTATAATTGCACATGCCAGATGAGAGGATTTTAGCTGTTGGCAGTATCAGTGGAGACCTGGAAATATCAGTTATGACTAGACAGATGCACTCTGGGGAGGGGAGGGGAGAGAACACTCTCTGTGAATGATAATCCCATTAACAATTTATTTCAGAACAATGGGTTCATTTATTTAATAAAATTGCACTATGAAAAAATAGCAAGATCCATTTTTCATTTTATATTCCTGAATTAGTACCTGGTACTTTGTATCCATAAGTATTAATATTTATCAAATTAATGAATTAATCAATGCAATTAAATTAGTTTTATTCATATCTTTTAAAAGTGATCCGTAGACTAGTACAGAAAATAATAACTGATAATTTAGCAAAGAACATCCTTCTCTATAGGGTCTTGAAGAAACTTTCCTGGGGAGAAGCTAGTACATGTGTTGGTGGTAAGCAAGATATTTCTGATTACAGCAAGTATAGGATCACAAATCAATTAGGTTTTAAAGCTAATAGATACATATGTAAAGACTGTTACACTGAATGCAGAAGGGTGATTTGAAGTGGAGGGAGTCAAATATGAAAGATCCAGTGAAGAGAATCTATAGTAGACAGAAAGATTTTGACAATGGTTCTTAATTCAAAGTGAGGACAGAAAAGGAAGTGGATTCCACCAGTACCCCTCAGAGAAAATGGTATGGAAAATGAATTTAAAATTTGGGAGGGTGTTGTTGTTCAGTCACTGAGCCATGTTTGATTCTTCAAAACCCCATGGACTGCAGCATGCCAGACCTCCTTGTCCCTCACCCACCATCTCCTAGAATTTGTCCAAGTTCAGGTCCATTGCATTGGTGATGCCATCCAGCATCTCATCCTCTGTTGCCCTCTTCTCCTTCTGCCTTCAATCTTTCCCAGCATCAGAGTCTTTCCAACGAGTTGGCTGTTCCCATCAGTTAACCAAAGTACTGGAGCTTCAGCTTCAGCATCGGTACTTCCAGTGAGTATTCAAGATTGATTTCCTTAAAGACTGACTGGTTGATTCCCGCAAAACACATCCTGTTGTTGGAAAAACTTATGTAAAAGCACAGGGTAGACGTTCAACGGTAGAGTTTCATGACTTATCCCAAACAAAAGGACACACAGAGTTCAGGGACGATTCAACCATAGCCAGAGGACACTAGGAAGATGGACAGAAAGAACTTGCTCACCCTGGGGTCACGTGCATACCCAACCAGAGCTAGAGACCCTACAGCAATTTGGGAATTCACAAACAGAAGTGCCCATGAGAGCAGGAATGGTAGCATCAGGGAAACTGGGAGGTGGCAGCCTCTGAAATGGAAGAAATAATGCCTGCCAGAGAACTGAGAACATTGAGACTCAAACTAAAGGCATTTGGACACATTTGGTATCCATATTTGTAAACAATAATGTTGGATAAAGTACGGATGTTTCATTTCCCCACTACCATCCTGCCCCAAATTCTTGAGTTGATATTCTTCTGAGAAATAAAAGAACTATGTAGAGTTATGTTTTTCATCTTGGGGAGTGGTGATTTTGACATGACTCTGACAGATATTCGGTCAACTTTGCTCCCATCATGGTGTCACCTAAATTGTACTAAATATATACAGCCAGAGCCAGTGGTCAAGAAAATCCTTTGACCAATGTATCCTCTGGGCTTGCAGTTACAAAATGATTGAGTCTGTCCATTCTAATTTGGAAACAAAGATATATTTCTTTCATTATGTATCCAAACTAGTAATCTAAGTAGTTAAGTATTTTGGGAATAATTTTGTCTGTGATCGTTAAAACTTAAATATTGAAAATAGTTTGAAAGACAAAAATGGAATTACAGGAATTATTTTACCAAGATAACCCTTCTAAAATATTTATTAATTCACAACCTCTAATGATAACTATTTTCAAAGGAGAAAAATAAAAATTTGCAATACTACTAATTATATAAAAGACATATAAACCTCGAAGGAATCTGAAAGATTAGTAGTTTTTCCTTCTAGCTTTGCCACATTAAAACATTCTGAACATTTCATGACCTCCAGAGAAAGTGATTCCAAAGCTCACTTGTACAATTTTAAATTGTAAATTGTAAATTTCCTTTTACTTCCTCCCTTTGTAGAACATAAAATATTTTACTCCATAGATTGTTCTTTTATTTCATGAACTTTATACCTTTTTCTATAATTCTAATGTATTATCACATTAATTTGCTAAGTGCCCTACAAATTGTCTGTAGTCACTTCCATTTTGTATTTGAATTTAAAAAATTGAGAATTTGAGTGTCTTGCCGAAGATCTTGTACATAGTAAGGAGTGGAGCCAGGATTCTAGTTGAGTTCCTCTTATTTTAAATCTGATGGTCTTTGCTATAATAACGTGCTTTCTTCTCTGTAGACACGGAGCACAAGGTATAGCCTGACTTCACTGATCCTGGGATTTGGGGTTATTTATTTATTTTTCAAATTCTCCATCATTTTATTTTCTACTTTATTTTTTGGCTGCACCTTGAGTTATGTGGGATCTTAGTTCCCTGAACAGGGATCAAACTGGTGGTCCCTGCAGTGGGAGAGCAAAGTCTTAGCCACTGGGCTCTTAGGGAAGTCCCAGATTTGGGATTATTATAAATGAGAAGGCATAGGGCAGGAACTTAACTTGCCAAAACAGAGGTACCAAGCCCCATTTATGTAAGGAATAAATGAAAAAAATGGAAAACAAAACCAAAACTGCAAACCATCTCAAATCTCCTGCAACAGAGTTTTGAAACATCTTTGATAGTCTCTTTATTTACTGTTTTCTGCCTCTTTTTCTGCAAATATAACTACAGTGACCAAGTGTTTTCCAGCCCACTGTGCTTCTTGTCGTAGTTGTCCACTAGACCTATTTTCTCGTCCAATAGATGTGGGTTCTTGGCCATTAGTCATTTCTCAACTTTCTTCTTAATTTCTGGTTTTCCTTCATACTTTATGATTGTAGAATCTTAAAACAGTTAGAGGGTCAAGTAAAATCTGAGCAGATCAGATTCTAAACGCAAGGTTTCTTTTCAGGGTATCATCAGGTTCAATACTTTCAAGAGTCAGATTGGCCCCAAACACTCATACATTTATACTAGGCAAGCTATTTCATTATTAAGCAACAAATACTTATTATTTATAAAATTTCAATTCAAAGATACTGTTACTAATATTAAAGATGATATAAAATAAATTCTGAATACAAACAGATGTACCAGCATACTCACAGATAACACTAGGCTGAATGCCAAGGAAAAGCTAAAAATTACCCAACAGAAGGCAACAACAAAATCACAGACTGAATGGTAAGAAGCCTGTTGTGGGGGGTTAATTTGTTGGGAAGACATGAGAGATCGTATGTGTAGCAATCACTCAGCTCTCAGCCTTGTGGAACAATTTAAAAGGAAAACTTGTGTGGAGGCTTATACTGACTTCATTCTCCAAACTGTCTTGGTGCAATTGAGAGGGAGGGCTTCAAACCCAATCAGAGACCCAACAGCTGTTGCAATAGCTAAACAGAGTCCAAGATCAGATGTTCTTACTGGGATACATGAGATGAAATACTCAACAAGAACAAGCCCTTTTCCCTTTAACATCTGTACCTCCACATGAAGAGCATAAATGGCACATTGCACTTTTCTTCATCAGAATTAGATGTTCCTAATAAGATGTGTTTCCAATTTAATAGTAAACTATTAATTTACTTTGCTACAATATACAAGCTTA
Organism: Madoqua kirkii; assembly: GCA_006408675.1. Lineage (NCBI taxonomy): Eukaryota > Metazoa > Chordata > Mammalia > Artiodactyla > Bovidae > Madoqua > Madoqua kirkii. Next base: position 22,519 of record SJYC01042708.1, read on the forward strand.
TAATTGAAAACAGCGTCTAATGTTCTTACATTACCCCAACAGTACTTACAAGAACAAGTTAATTATAATAACGTGAATTGAAAATGAAAGATAATCTAATCAACTGATTTTCATGAGTGATGAGTTAAAAGAAAATTCCCCAAAATCCTCTATACACACCAATTATGATAATATCTCCTAAGTACAAAAAATGTATATAGTAATGCACCTTTGTTGTTTTTAAATGTTTGCCTTCTAATTATAGTAATGACCTAGGAGTGAGATATTGCCTGAGGGTTAATAGTTGGCAGGGAAAATATGTCTGGCATAAACCCCAAATAAATTTCCTGGGTTTCCATAATTATTTCAAAAACTTCACTAACATATACAGACTTTAAATAAAACCTTCCATAATCTCTAGATCAATACATTTTCTCTCTTGAATGTTACCAGATTTGTTATCTATCTGATAAAGCTGTCAAAGACAAATTCTGAAAATTTCTGATTAAAGTGTTTTGCAGATGTAAGAAATACTGCAGACATATAAATATTCTTCCCAAATAATGAATAAAATGATCATCAAGTAGACATGGCGAAGCAGACAAATAACCAACTGAGAAGAATATTAGTAATTTGGAAAGTAGTTCTGAGGAAATCAATTAGAATAAAGCACAAAAAATATAAACTTGTAGAAAGTATGAAAGTAAGTCAAGACAAATACAGAAAAGATGAATGAGAAGAGGTGATGTAGGTCTAAGAGATTATACAGAAGGAAAGAACAGAGAAAAGATGATATTTAATAAGAAAGTTGCAGTGAAGTTAGCCAGAAAGAAAAACACCAATACAATACACTGACACATATATATGGAATTTAGAAAGATAGTAATGATGACCCTGTAAGTGAGACAACATAAGAGACGCAGAGGTATAGAATGGACTTTTGGCTTCTGAGGGAGAGGGAGAGGGTGGGATGATTTGGGAGAATGGCACTGAAACATGTATACTATCATATAAGAAATGAAGCGCCAGTCTATGTTCAATACAGGATACAGGTTGCTTGGGGCTGGTGTACGTGATGATCCGGGGAGATGGTGTGGGGTGGGAGGTGGGAGGGGGCTTCATCTTTGGGAGATCATGTACACCTGTGGCTGATTCATGTCAATGTATGGCAAAACCAATGCAGTGTTGTAAAATGGAATAAAGTATTTTAAAAAAGAATTTAAAAATTGCAGAGAATTCTCTAGTGATGGACTCTGAAAAATAAGATAAAAGATTCTAGGAGAACACTTTGAGCCCTAAGAAAGTCAGTAAAAGCAAACTCACACTCAACACCTGTTAGGAAGAAGGTAACACACTAAAGACAAAGAAGGAAGCTCCCAGGGGCAGTTAAATGAACAAGCCATCTTGGTTACCTAGGCATGACGGTTAGAACAAAGACATACTCTTCAACAACAGCAATAAATATCAAAAGACAATGTAAAATGTTTAATAATTTGAAGAGTGAAAGACCAATTTAAAACACTAAACTGAAGTAAACTATTATTCAAAAATAAAGGTGAAATATATTTCTTTACAATATAAAAATGGTTTTTATGGTTATGCATCATCTCAGAAAGAACCACTAAGGAAGGATGAGGCAATGAACAAAAGTGAAATTGAAACTAAAAAAAGAAGAAAAATAGAAGATGGGATATGTATATACAATGGAATATTACTCAGCCATAAAAAGGAACAAAATTGAGTCATTTATGGAGACTTGGATGGACCTAGAGAGTGTCATATATAATGAAGTAAGTCAGAAAAACAAAAATTATTAACATATACATGTAAAATCTATAAAAATGGTATAATTTTGATAGATTCTATTCATGAAGCCGAAATAGAGACATAGATGTAGAGAACAAGTATATGGATACCAAGGGGGGAAGGGAAGGGGATGGAAGAAACTGAGAAACTGGAATTGACACATATACACTGTTAATACTATGTATAAAATAGATAACTAATAAGAGCATACTGTGTATCCTGATCAGGGAACTCTGCTTAATGCACTGTGGTGACCTGAATGGGGAGTTTAATCACTAAGTCATGTCAAACTCATGGATCTCTTAGCTCCATTTCATGAGAAAAAAGTCCAAAAGGGAGTGGATATAAGTTTATGTATGGCTGGTTCATTTTGCTATACAGTAGAAACTAGAAGAAAATTATAAAGCAACTATAAAACAGATAAATGTATTTTTAAATAAGTTACCATATATAAAGAGAACAATGACAATTTGTAGTTTTTCTTTATTTTAAATGACTCTGGTAAGAACATAGCATGAAATTTGGTAAACAAATGTTTAAGTGCATAAAACATTGCTGTTAATTATAGGCTCAGTGTTGTATAGCATACCTCAAAAATTTCTGCCTCTGTACAGCTGAAACTTTACACTCATTGAGTAGCAAGCCCTTACTTTTCCACCCTCCAGACCTTGAAAATCACCATTCTATCCTGTGTTGTATGAGTCTAAGTAATTTAGAAACTTCATATAAGCAGAATCAGGCAGTATTTGTCCTACAGTGACTGGCTCATTTCACTTAGCATGAAGCCCTCCAGGTTTAGCCATGTTGTTGCCTAAGACAGGATTGTCTTCCTTTTTAGTGAAATTCTGTTGAAAATATAGACCACATTTTCTTTACCCATTCATCAGCAATAAACACTTGGATTGCTTCCATTTCTCAGCTATTGTGAATAGCACTGTTATGAACACGGGGTGCAAATATCTCCTTGAGAATCTATTTTCAATTCTTTTGTCTACATCCAAAAGAGTATACCAGAAGCAAAACTGTTGCATCATAAGCAAGTTTTAATTTTAATTGTTTAGATGCCTCCATGATGTTTTCTATAGCCGTTGCCCAATTTTACATTCTCACCAACAGTGCATAAGTCTAACAATTCCCCCACATCACCACCAACATTAACCTTTGTGTGTCTGTGTGTGTGTATTTATATGTATGTATATATATATTAACATATATATATATGTTAATAATAGCCCTGCTAACAAGTATGATCCAACACAGATGTGATGTGATTTTGGTTTGCATTTCCTGTTGGCCATTCAAATGCCTTTGGAGAAATGTTTTATAAGCACTTGGCCCATTTTTTCTTTAATGGGGTGGAGGTGGCTGGTGTAACAGTTCCATATATATTTAAGAATTAATCCTTATCAGATATCTGATTTTAAAAAAATTTTTTCTATTCTTAGGTTGTCTTTTCACTCTACTATTTGTTCTCTTTGTTGTGTAAAAGCTTTCCAGTTTGATATAGAATATTCAAAATAAGGTAGGAGAAAATTACTAATAGAAATGGAGGGTGAGTCATGGATTTGGAAGTTAATGTAATTCTAAGGCTCTTACATAGTCTACTTATATCTCTATATTCTAGAGATATAACCACTAAAAGAATAAAAATGAAAGATAAAATTTTTAAATCAGTGAAGGGGGGAAATGAGTAGTAAAATTAAAATGATTCATTTCAATGGATGTAAAACAAGAAATGAAGGAGCTTGGGAAAGGTAATCAGTAAATGCAAAATAAAGTGATGGAAAGAAGCAAAAAATGTTAATAATCACAGCCAGTTAAAGATAATAAATGATTAGAGGAGATGCTTGTGAGAGGCCCCTATGAAGCCGTAAATGCTATCAGAGACATACGATGGACTTATTCCATGCTACCTGGAATGAGCAACTAGTGAGCAAAATGGTGTCTCTGGGTTTCATACCTTGATCTTTAAGGGTTCTTTTTAAATGATAAGTGAAAGTGAAGAAAGTGAAAGTGCTAATCACTTTTAAGACTCTTTGCAATCTCGTGGACTGTACCCTGCCAGGCTCCTCTGTCCATGGAATTCTCTAGGCAATAATAATGAAATGCGTTGCCATTCCCTTCTGCAGGGGATCTTCCCAAATCCAGGGATCAAACCCAGGTCTCCTGCATTGCAGGCAATTCTTAACTGGCTGAGCCACTATGACAAACCTATAATGCTAAGCTCTTACCGTGTCAAGGTTTTGAGGAGCATAAAACCCCAAACTTCTGAAAGTGAAAGTGAAGTCGCTCAGTCGTGTCTACTCTTTGTGACCCCATGGACTGTAGTCTAACAGTCTCCTCTGTCCATGGGATTTTCCAGGCAAGAATACTGGAGTGATTTGCCATTTTCTTCTCCAGGAGATCTTCCCAACTCAGGTACTGAACCCAGGTCTCCTGCATTGTAGGCAGACGCTTTACCTTCTGAGCCACCAGCATACTTTTCCCAGTTTTAAGCATCACCAAGTAGGTATTTTGAGGGTTTGTTTGACCTGTCATGATATCTCTGGGCCTTATTATAGCATCTGACACTTAACACAAGCTCAATAAATAAGTCTTGAATAAGAATAAAAACTCTGGCAGATGTAATATAGTCTTAGGAAAATAATTTTAAAAGTTTAAAAAGGATAAAAAGTATAGACTGTGATAGCAGATACAGGAACAAAGTTACTAAACTTTATAAAATCCCATCCAGTGGGAGATATAAAGTATATACAGAAAGCCATTAATATTTTTCAAAACATACGAGAAAAAGAATAATTTTTTTTCTGATACATTTGTGTATAAGCAACTTTGATA
>SJYC01042710.1:0-17407 GCA_006408675.1 Madoqua kirkii
GATAAAGCCAGTACTTTCCTACTCTCTGTCTAAGACTACTTTATCTTAAACATTTGCATTTACAGACAACATTTTAAATCATTTTTAGAAGTTTTCCTAATTTTTCCAGTTTACATTAATGCTAATTACTATTATAGCATTAAATTTTATTTTCTACAAATTTGTATTGCTAATTTGGATAGTTCATTCTAATGCCAACTTAAAAGGTGCACATATGCATACTTGCTTACATATCTAAGTGCCACTTATAATCCAATATGTCTCTCCACTTTCATCAAAACCTGCTTTGGGACCCATTTGTTTCATCTCAGTAAACAAAATCCCTTTTCTATTAGTAGCTCACACTAACATCCTTGGTCCTATCCCTGTGTTCTTTTTTTCCCCTCATACCTCACATCAAAGTTATTAGATCTATTTTTTTTTTTTTGAACCTAACAGCATCTAAGAACCTTCAGTATTTCCAGCTTACTCCAAATCATCAGCATCTAAAACCAATTTAATGAAATAGTGCAGTGACATAAGGGTCACCCATCATTCAATATTGCCCCAGTAGAGGCTGTTTTCTAAGCAGTATTTAGTTTGTTATCACTTCTTTGCTCAGATTGCCTAGTGGCTTCTTGTCACACACATAAAAAATCCAGAGTATTTTCCATGTACTCTAAATCTCCAGGGCCTTCTCTGGTAACTCAGCTGATAAAGAATCTGCCTTCAATGCAGGAAACCCCACTTCTGTTCCTGGGCTAGAAAGATCCCCTGTAAAAGGGATTGGCTACCCTCTCTAGTATTCCTGGGCTCCCCTGATGGTTCAGAGGATAAAGAATCTGCCTGCAATGTGGACGACCTGGATTCAGTCTCTGGGTTGTGAAGATCCCCTGGAGGAGGGCTTAGTAACACACCCCAGCATTCTTGTCTGGAGAATCTCATGGAGAGAGGAGTCTGGCAGGCTATATATAGTTCATGGGGCCAAAAAGAGTCAGACATGACTGAGTAACTAAGCACAGCAGAACATAAAATTCTGGTGGTGGTTTAATCACTAAGTTGTGTCACATTGTTGGGACGCTATGAACTATATTCTGCCAGACTCCTCTATCCATGAGATTTTCCAAGATTTAGAAGTCACATCTCCTGTACTGCACGTGGATTCTTTACCACTGAGCCAAGAATCCACCTGCCAGTGCAGGAGACATGGGTTATATTCCTGGGTGAGGAAGATTACCCGAAGGAGGAAATGGCAACCCACTGCAGTATTCTTGCAGTACTCTTGTCTATGGCAAGAGTAACAAGAGTCAGCATGTATGCAAAGCAACCCAACATAAAGCTCTGACCCCATCTCCTTACTGTTCTCACTCTCAACCCATATTTCCTAAGTTCTTCCTTCCCGTAATTCAGTGACCATCGCATACTGGTCTCAGCTCTTCTCAACCACATAAACTGTCCTGTTTCAGGGCCTTTGTCTACACTGTTACCAAAGATCCATTTGAATCCACCGGCTACTTTCAGCTGTTTCTGAATCTCCTCTTCAGAGGGGCTGTTCTTTACCATCCTGTATCCATAGCCCTTCATGCATGCAGTTCCCCTAAATCTCTAATCTGTATTGGATTTCTGCATAGTGCTTGTATCAATTAATGTATTCCGCTTATTTCCAAGTTTTAATTTTTTACTCATTAACCTCCCCTACAGTACAAACGTTATGCAGGTAAAATCTTTTTTTTATTCATTTTTAAACTTTGAGTCCCCCAAACTGTGCCTGGCACATATTTGAGATGCAATGAATTATTTGTCAAGAGAATAAATGAACTGAAAAGGGAGTTGTCAAGGAAAAATTGTTTAAATTTCACAAACAGTAGTAACTGTAAGAACTACTTATGGACTTCTTTATACATTTTTGTCAGTAATTCAATAGATATAAAGTATAAAAAGTCTACATCTTAATTTAACCTAAATTTAAGTGAGGCAGATATCTTGGTTTTCAAAAAAATAATGCATGAGATGATTAATGATAAAAGCTTCAATTCCTGGGTCCTTGTGTTTAGAAAAAGGACAAGAAGCTGGCAAGAATGATAATTTCTTTCTTTTTGTTTTATTTAGAGTTTGGAAACCACTCTATATAGATCAAACAGAGAAAGCCAAGCTAGTATTAATATTAGCATTTGAGCACAAGTTGCTCATCTTTTTCTCTGATAAAGTCAGTTGTCCTTAGTGGAAGAGTATTTCACCTTTAAGTAAAAGCACCTTGGGGAGGAGGAAGGGACAAACCAGTGCCATTTAGCATTCAAGTGTATTCCTAGCCCAATACACTTTCCACTCGACTACCAGGATTAGTTCCTTGGTCCACGGTGGTCACTCAGTTTCCTACATTTTGAAATTTTAAGCTAAGCTGAGCTATTCCAGATTATTCAGAAAGGGCTTCAATAAGTAGTCAACTGAAAATACTGCAGTGATTATCTTCTGTTTGTCACAGGGAATGAGAAGCAAAAGAATTTGTTTTGTAGGAAAAAAGGAAAATAAAAGCAGACAAGAGGTGGAGAGAGAGAGAGAAAGGTAAAAGACAAAATTGAAAAATATTGCCCATTCTCTTGATGACATTCTCCCATTTCTACTAAGAGTCTGGGTTGCACTTCTGTTATGTTTTAAGAGACACACATATAGCCTTGATTTTTTTATTATATATTTTGTCTGTATTCACTTGTTAGTCTTACTTAAGCTGTTGCCACTAGCTTTCTATTACTTGGAAATTCTTGATTATCATGTGGGAATCCAAATGAACACTAATCTTCATTTAACACATCTTCTTTTAGCCAACCATGTATGCCTAATTATTAAGTTAAAAATAATATGACTGCTTGCTTACTGGTATAGTATGGAGAATTGAAAGAACAAAATATATTCTCTGTCTTCAAAAAAGATTACTAGGAGAAGTTTTACCTGCCTATCTGGAATGCTGACTTGCAGAGCAAGGTCATTTTTGAGTTTCAGATGAGAGATGCAAATAATGAGTGCAAAAAAAAAGAGGGGGAGTGGAGTTCTGGTTTTGTGTTAAAGTATCACAAAAATAGTTGGTCTGTTTTTTCAATGTGTTACAGAGGAGAAAATTTGAACATATATGATATGAGATTCAAATTCTCTGGAAGTACATGCTAGGTGTTTGGTTATAAAGTAACTACATGTTAATATAATTGTGCTTATTGGAAGGCCAAACTTTAGGCTGAAAAGACAGAAGTAAAAACTGCTAATTGAAAAGCCAATGTCTGCAGAGAACCACAATCTATGCAGTGTGGTTTGGGCTTGTGATAAACATTAGAGATTTGAAAAGCTCTCATTTCTAAATTTTTCTTCTTTTAGTGCCCAGTATAAATGCGAAAATTTAAAATTTGCTTCCAGTTACTTAATCTGATTTTTTAAGAAAAATGATCCTGTTTCCTTAGACCCTATAGCCAGAAATTAAACTTGTGAAACAAATTATTGCCTCTCTTATTACTTCACAATCTAAAAAAGTAGGCGAAAAAGGAAAAATATCACTGTCTTACTTATCATGTGAAATGAATTTTATTTAAGTAGACTCCAGTGAAAAATTCCCTATTTTATAATATGCTTAATGAACAAAACCACATGTTTGCCTAACAGATAAAGCAATTTGATATTTAAAAAAGCATTATTCAGGCTACATACTTCCATCAGCTGCTCATAAACAACAAATGAAACAACTGATATTCCCAAAATATAAAAGGATTATAAATAAATATGTACTCATGCTCAGAGATGTATGTTTCTTATTTTTTCTTAGAAGCCATCTGTAATTCCAGAACTGGGACAGTTTACTGATCTAACACACATCTGTGTCATGTGACTCTGTGGCCTCATTTGCAATCAGTGCTTCCCCAGAAGGGTTATACAATTATGTCATCCCTGTGGAGTCTAGAATAATATAGTATTCTTGTATGGAAATGAGAGAACTTGAGAGTTTATGCAAGAGCCACATGGGGCTTCAGAGCCTTTGAATAAGTACCACTACTGCATAGGGATTCTGAGATGTGCGGATAGCCACACTTTGTGCATTATTTTGCTAAGTGAGGTCATGGATCATGAACAAAATCTCTATAGAAGTTTTATTTGTTAACAAATTGTTTCAGCATACTGAGTGTCATATTTTCTAAGTATCATACCATATGATAAGAAGCGTATTAGGTCTGACAGCTCCCACTTTGCTCCTTGGGAACCCAGATTGGGTCTATGGCTACCCTGGTACTGGGAATTTTAACTTAATTTTCTTTTCTATACTTGCTTTCTCCCTTCATTTCTGTACATTTGGGATGTCCTGAAATCAAAGGATTGTGAGCTCTCCTACTTGCTTCAAGTTTCTAGTTAAGTGAGTCTTAGGGAAGCATCACTATGAAAAAAGCAAATGGAGGTGATGGAATTCCAGTTGAGCTTTTTCAAATCCTGAAAGATGATACTGTGAAAGTGCTACACTCAATATGCCAGCAAATTTGGAAAACTCAGCAGTGGCCACAGGACTGGAAAAGATCAGTTTTCATTCCAATCCCAAAGAAAGACAATGCCAAAAAATGCTCGAACTACCACACAATTGCACTTGTCTCACATGCTAGCAAAGTAATGCTCAAAATTCTCCAAGCCAAGCTGCAGCAGTACATGAGCCATGAACTTCCAGATGTTCAAGCTGGATATAGAAAAGGGAGAGGAGCCAGAGATCAAATTGTCCACATCCACTAGATCATCAAAAAAGCATGAGAGTTCCAAAAAACATCTACTTCTCCTTTATCGATTATGCCAAAGCCTTTGACTGTGTGGATCACAACAAACTGTGGAAAATTCTTCAAGAGATGGGAATACCAGACCACTTGACCTGCCTTTTGAGACATCTGTATGCAGGTCAAGAAGCAACAGTTAGAACTGGATATGGAACAACAAACTGATTTCAAATAGGGAAAGGAGTACTTCAAGGCTGTATATTGTAACCCTGCTTATTAAACTTATATGAAGAGTACATCATGAGAAAAGCTGGACTGGATGAAGCACAGACAGAAATCAAGATTGCCAGGAGATATATCAATAACCTCAGATATGCAGATGACATCTCCCTCATGGCAGAAAGTGAAGAAGAACTAAAGAGCTTCTTGATGAAAGTGAAAGGGGGAGAATGAAGAAGTTGGCTTAAAGCTCTACATTCCGAAAACTAAGATCATGACATCTGGTCCCATCACTTCATGGCAAATAGATGGAGAAACAATGAAAACAGTGACAGACTTTATTTTCTTGGGCTCCAAAATCACTGCAGATGGTTACTGTAGCCATGAAATTAAAAGATGCTTACTCCTTGGAAGAAAAGTTATGACCAACCTAGATAGCATGTGAAAAAGTAGGGACATTATCTGCCAACAAAGTTCCATCTAGTTAAAGCTATGGTTTTTCCAGTAGTCATGAATGGATGTAAGAGGTGGACTTTAAAGAGAGCTGAGTGCTGAAGAATTGTTGTTTTTGAACTGTGGTGTTGGAGAAGACTCTTGAGAGTCCCTTGGTCTGCAAGGAGATCAAACCAGTCAATCCTAAAGGAAATCAGTCTTGAATCTTCATTGGAAGTGCTGATGTTGAAGCTGAAATTCCAATACTTTGGCCACCTGATGCAAAGAACTGCCTCATTTGAAAAGACCCTGATGCTGGGAAAGATTGACAGCAGGAAGAAAAGGGGACTCCATTTTTCAAAAAAATACTTTATTCTACGTTACAGTACTGTATTGGTTTTGCCATACATTGACATGAATCAGCCACAGATGTACACGATCTCCCAATGCCGAAGCCCTCTCCCACCTCCCACCCCATATCATCTCTCTGGATCATCCCCATGCACCAGCCCCGAGCGTCCTGTATCCTGTTTTGAACATAGACTGGAGCTTCATTTCTTATATCATAATATACATGTTTCAGTGCCATTCTCCCAAATCATCCCACCCTCTCCCTCTCCCTCAGAGGCCAAAAGTCCATTCTATACCTCTGTGTCTCTTGTTGTCTCACATACAGGATCATCATTACTATCTTTCTAAATTCCATGTATATGTGTCAGTATACTGTATTGGTGTTTTTCTTTCTGGCTTACTTCACTCTGTATAATAGGCTCCAGTTTCATCCATCTCATTAGAACTGATTCAAATGTATTCTTTTTAAGGGCTGAATAATACTCCATTGTGTATATGTACCACAACTTTCTTGGCCATTCATCTGCTGATGGACATCTAGGTTGTTTCCATGTCCTGGCTAGTATAAACAATGCTGCAATGAATATTGGGGTACATGTGTCTCTTTCAATTCTGGTTTCCTCGGTGTGTGTGCCCAGCAGTGGGATTGCTGGGTCATAAGGCAGTTCTATTTGCAATTTTTTAAGGAATCTCCACACTGTTTTCCATAATGGCTATACTAGTTTGCACTCCCACTAACAGTGTAAGAGGGTTCAGAAAAGGGGACTTCAAAGGATGGGATGGTTGAATGGCATCACCCATTCAATGGACATGAGTTTGAGCAGGCTCCAAGAGTTGATGATTGATTGAGAAGCCTGGCATGATGCAGTTCATGGGGTCACAAAGATTCAGACGCGACTGAGCGACTGAACTGTACTGAAGTTTCTAGGCTCTTCTTGGATAGCAAGTTCTCCCCCAAAGCTCAAGCAGATTTTGGAGTCCCTCAGGTCCAGGAGGATGGAGAATGAATTTTAACACAGGTTTGGCCAACACACAATGAACCTTAGGAAGTCTGATTGATCAGTGGCTGAGCTACTTAGCAACCAAGAAATCAGTTTCTGCTGAGGTTTCCAAAAATTGAAAGAATCATAATCCCTCTAACTGAGAAATAATGTCAACCAACTAGACTTCATCATGATCTGTATTCATCTGCCAAGTGTTGGAACCAGCTGCCCAGAGCAAGGCAGGCAGGCGGTGTGTGCAAGGTACCGGCCTCTTCTAGTGATGCTAGTCTTCCCAGAGCCAGAGTAAGCCCCTGCAGCCATGAAGGCAGGAAGCCACAGTGCTGGGTTGACATCTGCAGTAACATAAAGTGTCTGACTTCATCCTCGGAAGAACAATGCTTCCTTGTTCTTAATGACACCAGATGGCACACCAGGGACCCTCAGGATGCTGGGTTTGCATATGTGATGACCTTATGAGGAAAACTGGGAGAGAGAGAAGATGGCAAGTGCTCGGGGGAATCTGGAGAGAGTGTTCCTGGAAGAGCAAGAAGAAAGGTTGGTTTTCCTAACTGTGGAATTGAGATTTCCAGCTCAAGGTTTCTTTCTTTTGTTTTGGAGTTCTTTCAGTTCTCCCATGTGGTTCATTTATTACTAAGACTTTGGAAGCACTTAAAAGATGTGTTAGTGTGAGGGGTAGTGAGCAACAATACAGAACACAGACAGGCAGGGTTTGTACATACATCTCTTTGAACAAAACTGAGAAATTCTCAAGGTAAAAATATTATAGAAAGAGATATGAATTTTCAAAGAGAAAATTCAAAGTCCATACCACAAAAATCTAGTACCCAGAAATATTATTCTGTGAAATATGTAGTTCCTTTTCTTTCTCTCTTTTAAATGATTTCATTTGTCCTTCTGCCCCAAAGCATATTAATATTTTTAAAGGGGCCCCATAAAATAAATAAAAAGAAAGAAAACATTGTTTTCTAGTATTTGGGCACATGGGAATTTTAAAACCTGCCTGAGAGTTAATCCACTATATACCAGATGGTTTCACGGTTAACTGTCTTCGAATTTCCCTTTTAAACCTATTAGTGAATTAAAGGACAATGCAAATGATCATTGCTTATGAAAGTTCAATGAGAAAAAAGTCACTCACCCCACCACTCTCCATTATGACACACATGCCAAATGACAGAGCTCCAAAACCCTGAGGCAGTCCTCCTACATGTTCCATTTGACAGTGCTTTCTACTAGGTCAAAGATTTGAAATGGGATACTACAAAAGGTCATGTTTTAATATCTTACGGGTACAGTGTCTGATAACACTGTTTCCTTTTTAGTAATAGTCACCAGTGGATGGTTGATGGAAAATTGTCTCTTACTTCACTATTATACCTCCTGTATACCTCACAATAAACATTTTTATAAGTAGAGAAAGTTTTATAGCCATAGCTTCATAGCAATGAAAATGTTAGCAAACTACTTTCAGTAATGGAGGGTTGTCTTTTGTTTGTTTGTTTGTTTGTTTTGTAAGTTCTCCTTGGCTTCTTTTTTGGCTAAACTCTAATTTGGAATATTATGGAGAGAAAAAGGAGAAAAGTCATACTTTAGACCACTATTCTGGGGAATAATCTTGACTTGGAATGTAATCTTCTGTCATAATATGTTTTGAAAGCACACACATGGATAGTTTCATAATTATAGCATTCAGAGCTATAAACGCCAGATGAAGATTGCAAATCTACTTTCATTATAAGCACTTGTTTTCAATCACTGATAACATTTGAAAAATTGTCCTTGGAACTAAAATTCTTACAATCTAACAAAAGAAAAGTAAGATGTGACCAACTGACATGTCAAAATGGGAGTAAAGGAGTGGAAGATGTTGAGGGGTGAATGCTTCTTTATTAATAAAGTATGTTCCCTGAATAAGAACCCTAGCCCTTATGATTTCACCTGAAAACCTCCTGTGTAGGCTGAGGCCATTCAATGACAGCATCAAGCCCACCTTCTGAATAATTCATGGACCAAGTCTGCTATTAAGAAGACAGATATAATTTTCTTCTGAATTGCTTGTTGTTTAAATAGTATATATGTATCAGATAATTTTTAATCTTCCACTCCATTTTCTCAATAGTCATTTAAATGATAAAAGTCAAATCATTACAAGCTTGAATGAAAAAAAAATACTCTAAACTTTCATGGCAATGCATGTTGTCACTTGAGATAAAACTTTTAATATTCTGGTCCTCTTTCTTGAAAAATTCAAAGAGTGATCGTGAGGATGTGATACACATTTTAATAATCACCACATGCATGAAGGAAAAATGGCTTTCAGAGTCATTGGAAAAGTTGAGAAATGTAAGGAGATAAAAATGTAAAATGTAAAGTGCTGGAAAAGGACTCATATAGAGTTATCTTTGAGTTCATAAAACCTTCTTTGCAGTTGTTTTGAATGCTTTTTTCAATCTCCCTAGTATACATATACTTTATAAAGTGACAAGACATTCCAATTTTGATGAGAAGATACAGTATAATCATTGCACAGTCAATGCAACTTGAACCAAATCCCCCTGATTTCAGGTAAAATTAGAAATTGAATTAAATTTGCTGTAAAACACTTAAAATATATAGAAAACTTGGTGGAGAGGGATTTGGCAAAAATCAGTCTATATATTTTTTATACATTAATTTTATGTAAAATATTCTTTCAACTAAATTTTTGAAATATTTGTTCTATCCATGCCAATTTGAAAGAGTAGACTACAGATGTTTCCTTAATTTTTATATTTTTCAAATGATATTAGAATGTGTGTATGTGTGTGTATGTGTGTGTGTGTGTGTGTGTGTGTGTGTGTGTGTGCATGCTCGGTTGTTCAATCATGTCTGGCTCTCGGTGATCCCTTGCACTGTAGTCCACCAGGCTCTACTGTCCGTGGGATTTTCCAGGCAAGAATACCAGAGTGGGTTGCTATTTCCTCCTCCAAGGGATCTTTCCAATCTGTCCCCTGTTTCTCTTGCACTGCAAGTAGATTCTATACAGCTGAGCCATCGAGGAAACCAAATATTAGAATACTTTAGACTAATATGGTCTGGTCCATTCATGCAGCTGCAATAAAATACCACAGACTCGGTGGCTTGTAAATGACAGAAATTTATTTCTCAGTTCTGGGGATAGGTTGAAAATTCAAGTTGAGGATATCAGCATGGTTAGATTCTTGTGAAGGCCCTCTTCTGGGGTGCAGACTAATGAGTTCCCGCTGTATCCTCACACATTTGAAGGTGTAAAGGGTCTCTCTGAGACCTCTTTCATAAGGCCACCAACCTACTTGTGAAGGCTCCGCCTTCGTGAACTAATCATCCCCCAAAGATCCTACCTGGGGCATTAGGTTCTCAACAAATGAATTTTGAGAGGCTATAAATTTCCAATCTATAGCAGAGTAATATGAGTTCCTACAATATCTAATATCTGTGAATCTTTAATTTTAAAAGTTATTTTTATCATATACAGAAGAGTATTTGTTGCATATCTATTTTTTGTATCAAAAAGCTCACATGCATCATTTTATTAATATTTAGCATTATCCACATCTTGGTGTGTGTGTTCAATCATGTCTCACTCTTGGTGGCACCATGGACTGTAACCCTCCAAGTTTTTCTGTCCATGGAATTTTCTGGGCAAGAATATTTGAGTAGATTGCCATTTCATACTCCAGGAGATCTCTCCATCTCAGGAATCAAACCTGCATTTCTTGTATCATCTGTATTGGCAGGCAGCTCTTTACCACTAGTGCCACCTGGGAAGCCCCAATATCTTGATAGAAAACACAACAGAGATATCTCAAGATGTTTCACTTTCAAATACTAGCTCAGTGTGCACTCAATTTCTCTTTCACACTATCATAACCATTTCCTCAACATAATCAGTATCATTCTTTCCTCGAAATACTAAATGCCATGTATTTCATTTTTTCAGTCTCTATAATCACTGCACCTCTTTGGCCTAAAGAAGATCTTCTTTCTGTCTTCCAACTTTCTTTTTTCTCTCAATCTATCAGCATTTCTCAATTGGCTTCATCTTCAAATTAGATTTTGCCAGGTATCCCCATAACCACTTTCCTGCCAATATCCTTATCTCACTTGCGTCCTTGCTCCCTCACTGGTCCTGCAGTCAGGGTCTAGAAGCTAGACATCAACCATCCATTTTCACCACTCCTACAGTTGAACTGTGGAAGGTCACATTATAAAATGTTATGATCTGTCAGGTTGTCCCTAGCAATATGGGATCCTCATTTGTTTTGAATTCTTCAGACTTCATGCTGGACAGTTTCACTTCCCATTTCCCAAAGGAAATATTTCAAACATCCATATTTTTCTGCTTGGGTCCAGCCCTGGTGGAACCAGGGTAATTCAAAGGGGAGACTGAGTAAGCGTCCTAGGAAAAAAACTTACTTAATTACAGATAGAGAGAGAGATTAGAAATGGATAGTGTAGTAGGAAAATTAGTGGAGAAAAAGATGCTGAATAACTTGGTTTATGTGGAATACCAATCACCACCTACGTAGGCCATAGGCATCTTTCCATTCTCCTGAAGGAGAGGAGGCACTGAGGCCTCCCCGGTCCGATCTTAGAAGCCCAGGCACAATTAGCAGGCTTGGTGAGTACCCACATTCCAGATGGGAATTCAGCCAGAAGAGGAAAGAAAGAATGACATGGAGGAATCAGTCTTTCCAGAAACTGATCCCATTTCTTTATTTTTCAGGTTTGCTTATATACTTTTTGTTATACGTAAGGATGAATACAGAGTCATGTGGGAGTCAGCAGATCTGACCATTGTCACAATCATGTGCTTCATAAAAAATTATACAAAGGTCTTATGGGTTTTACATCACCTTCTGGCCATGAGGCTTGCTGACATTTTATGGCCCTTTCTGATAATGGTCAGTCAACCAGAAAACATTTTTTCCAGGGGTGATTTTTTTCTTAAATCAGGTGCCACCCTTCAAAGAAAGTTGCATTTCTGTGGGGTGAGGGTGTAGTGAGTTACAACTAAGAAAGGAATTTACTTAGCCTAAGGTTTAACATGATTAATCTTAAAGGTTAATACATATTTCTCCTATACACTAGTTATATTCATTATAAGGGCAAGGAATATGGAGATTTAGCAGCAAATATTGGCTCAACAAATGAAAACCCTTCACCAGTGTTCCCCTTAAGATCTATTTAGTCTTAAGATAGTGATAAAGTTAATTTTTACATAGCAAGGACACAGTGATTTATAACAAAGTACAGTGATAACATTAATTTTATGTAAAATATTCTTTCAACTAAATTTTTGAAATATTTGTTCTATCCATGCCAATTTGAAAGAGTAGACTACAGATGTTTCCTTAATTTTTATATTTTTCAAATGATATTAGAATGTGTGTATGTGTGTGTATGTGTGTGTGTGTGTGTGTGTGTGTGTGTGTGTGTGCATGCTCGGTTGTTCAATCATGTCTGGCTCTCGGTGATCCCTTGCACTGTAGTCCACCAGGCTCTACTGTCCGTGGGATTTTCCAGGCAAGAATACCAGAGTGGGTTGCCATTTCCTCCTCCAAGGGATCTTTCCAATCTGTCCCCTGTTTCTCTTGCACTGCAAGTAGATTCTATACAGCTGAGCCATCGAGGAAACCAAATATTAGAATACTTTAGACTAATATGGTCTGGTCCATTCATGCAGCTGCAATAAAATACCACAGACTCGGTGGCTTGTAAATGACAGAAATTTATTTCTCAGTTCTGGGGATAGGTTGAAAATTCAAGTTGAGGATATCAGCATGGTTAGATTCTTGTGAAGGCCCTCTTCTGGGGTGCAGACTAATGAGTTCCCGCTGTATCCTCACACATTTGAAGGTGTAAAGGGTCTCTCTGAGACCTCTTTCATAAGGCCACCAACCTACTTGTGAAGGCTCCGCCTTCGTGAACTAATCATCCCCCAAAGATCCTACCTGGGGCATTAGGTTCTCAACAAATGAATTTTGAGAGACTATAAATTTCCAATCTATAGCAGAGTAATATGAGTTCCTACAATATCTAATATCTGTGAATCTTTAATTTTAAAAGTTATTTTTATCATATACAGAAGAGTATTTGTTGCATATCTATTTTTTGTATCAAAAAGCTCACATGCATCATTTTATTAATATTTAGCATTATCCACATCTTGGTGTGTGTGTTCAATCATGTCTCACTCTTGGTGGCACCATGGACTGTAACCCTCCAAGTTTTTCTGTCCATGGAATTTTCTGGGCAAGAATATTTGAGTAGATTGCCATTTCATACTCCAGGAGATCTCTCCATCTCAGGAATCAAACCTGCATTTCTTGTATCATCTGTATTGGCAGGCAGCTTCTTTACCACTAGTGCCACCTGGGAAGCCCCAATATCTTGATAGAAAACACAACAGAGATATCTCAAGATGTTTCACTTTCAAATACTAGCTCAGTGTGCACTCAATTTCTCTTTCACACTATCATAACCATTTCCTCAACATAATCAGTATCATTCTTTCCTCGAAATACTAAATGCCATGTATTTCATTTTTTCAGTCTCTATAATCACTGCACCTCTTTGGCCTAAAGAAGATCTTCTTTCTGTCTTCCAACTTTCTTTTTTCTCTCAATCTATCAGCATTTCTCAATTGGCTTCATCTTCAAATTAGATTTTGCCAGGTATCCCCATAACCACTTTCCTGCCAATATCCTTATCTCACTTGCGTCCTTGCTCCCTCACTGGTCCTGCAGTCAGGGTCTAGAAGCTAGACATCAACCATCCATTTTCACCACTCCTACAGTTGAACTGTGGAAGGTCACATTATAAAATGTTATGATCTGTCAGGTTGTCCCTAGCAATATGGGATCCTCATTTGTTTTGAATTCTTCAGACTTCATGCTGGACAGTTTCACTTCCCATTTCCCAAAGGAAATATTTCAAACATCCATATTTTTCTGCTTGGGTCCAGCCCTGGTGGAACCAGGGTAATTCAAAGGGGAGACTGAGTAAGCGTCCTAGGAAAAAAACTTACTTAATTACAGATAGAGAGAGAGATTAGAAATGGATAGTGTAGTAGGAAAATTAGTGGAGAAAAAGATGCTGAATAACTTGGTTTATGTGGAATACCAATCACCACCTACGTAGGCCATAGGCATCTTTCCATTCTCCTGAAGGAGAGGAGGCACTGAGGCCTCCCCGGTCCGATCTTAGAAGCCCAGGCACAATTAGCAGGCTTGGTGAGTACCCACATTCCAGATGGGAATTCAGCCAGAAGAGGAAAGAAAGAATGACATGGAGGAATCAGTCTTTCCAGAAACTGATCCCATTTCTTTATTTTTCAGGTTTGCTTATATACTTTTTGTTATACGTAAGGATGAATACAGAGTCATGTGGGAGTCAGCAGATCTGACCATTGTCACAATCATGTGCTTCATAAAAAATTATACAAAGGTCTTATGGGTTTTACATCACCTTCTGGCCATGAGGCTTGCTGACATTTTATGGCCCTTTCTGATAATGGTCAGTCAACCAGAAAACATTTTTTCCAGGGGTGATTTTTTTCTTAAATCAGGTGCCACCCTTCAAAGAAAGTTGCATTTCTGTGGGGTGAGGGTGTAGTGAGTTACAACTAAGAAAGGAATTTACTTAGCCTAAGGTTTAACATGATTAATCTTAAAGGTTAATACGTATTTCTCCTATACACTAGTTATATTCATTATAAGGGCAAGGAATATGGAGATTTAGCAGCAAATATTGGCTCAACAAATGAAAACCCTTCACCAGTGTTCCCCTTAAGATCTATTTAGTCTTAAGATAGTGATAAAGTTAATTTTTACATAGCAAGGACACAGTGATTTATAACAAAGTACAGTGATTTATAACAAAAGAGAAAATTCATTAACTCAAAAAGTCTAGTATTGCTAACATTAAAAACTACTATATTTCCTCTTCTATATTCCAAATACACTGATTAATATATTTCCAGGTGAAGGATATGGAGGCCTGGTGGCAATCATTGACTCAACAATGAGAAAAGCCCTATGCTAATTAAGACTTTCAAAATACTCCAAACTCTCTATGCTGTTTATGGTTGAGAAGTTGTCACACAAGCTAGTCTGTCAGCAGAGAGGTTTGACCTGAGACACCCTTGTCACACCCAAGGCAGGGAATTAGCAGTAATTATTGGCACAACAAATGAAAAAACCCTTCACCAATATAATTCCTAATCACCCCACTATACTATAATAATAATTTTCTAACTTCTCAAAAAAGTCTGTATTTAGAAAGTTTTCAAGCATCTTGAGCCTCTCATGGTTGAGAGGCTGTAAACAATCACATGTGGCCAGATGAACCTGCTCAGGTAGGCTAGAGAACCTTCAGATGAGTTTGTAAGCTGAAACACTCTTATCACGCCCAGGAATTTTTATTAACTGGAGCTGCAAGTTAATTCCTTCTCTGAGAGAAATGGTTATGGAGAGAGCCCCCTGTACAGTGAGGGGTGTAGATGAGAGCATAAAACAGACTCTGGTTTTGGGGGTAGATGCTGGGAACAGGGGCTTTCCTGAGGTTTGATCTCTCCTTTGCATATGCCAAGCCTCCTTCCTCATGACCTTTGCCATGGGTGGAGTTCCTCATGCTGGCTCCTGGCATTTCTCCATCACCAATTATTCAACCATTGCTGTCCCAATTCTTCTTCTCTGATGCTTTGTACTAGCTCCTGTTTTCCATAGCATTAAGGAAATTTAAGTTATTACAGATAAGTTCTTTAGAATACACAACTTTAAAGTCTTATCGGTGTAATAACATCCATGCTCCTTTCCTACAAGTCTTAGAGGAAAAGAAGTCTGTCCTTTTATTCAAGTGTTATTCCTCAGGGTGTGGGCCAATTGTCAGCTTTCTGGTTCCTCTTGGTCTTGTTTTATCACCTTTTCACTAATGCACTTTCAATTCCTTCTTCTCCATTACTATCATCTTGTTTTCCCTCAGTCTATAAATAGGTAAAGTATCACTATTCCTATCATTTCTAGTAATTTCTGACTTTTAAACCAGGCTTTTAAAGTACTTCTCATTTACTTTTTCAACACATATTTGTCTTACACTCATGAATATCTGTAATTCCAGTGGCACACCTCATTATGGAATCAAATTTAGTGTCTCTTTTCTTATTTTTTCTCTTAGTTAACTCTCTATGACTTTGCTCTTTCTTTTTCAAAGTTTGTTCCTTCCTCTAAGTTTTGAAACCAGACCATTCTGATTCCCTGTTTTCTTCTATGATTACTACTTCAAATATCACCCTAATCATCCTCTTCTTATGCCTATATGTTTAAAGTAGATGTATCCAGGATTCTGTACTGGATTCTCCTGACTATAATACATTTAATGTAATCTCCTTTATTAGTATAGTTTTTAATTTCAAATACTGTTCTGTGATCATCAAGTGTATACCTTAAAGTAAAATCTGAGCTTCAGTATTTTTCACCTGAACACTCATAGACACTTTAAGTTCCATTAAGAAGTAACTAAACTCTTTCATTATCCTCATCTTCCATTTTAATTTCTTATTTATCTAGGATGATTGCACTAGAGACTTTCCAATGAAAAGTAGCCTTGGATTTCTCACTTGTGTTCCTGATTGAAATTAATTGTTATATAAGTAATCTCTTAATACATATTAAATATCTCATGTGTTTGATAATAAGCTGCTATGTCTTCATGTTAGGCTTTAATATCTCTCACCGTAACTATTAAAAATTTCTTATTTTTGAACCTTTTCTCTTAATTCACTCTCCACATGATTAAGAGAGTTGAGTTAGTTCATTAAAAGAAATGGCACTTTAATTAGTGAGTACGATGAAAATATAACTTCGAACAATACAAAAGAACACACACTGAAAGTGTTGAATCTCCCTCCTGCTTTACTCTAGGCTCACCCTTCCAGAATAGTATTATTCAAAAATCTTTAAATAATTTCAGTTTTATTCTTCTTCTGATTTTCACTGTAAGTATAAATAAATTGTATATATCTGTCTACTATTTAGTGTTTAAGACATATGTATTAGTTCTCTACTTCATATAGAAAAAGATTAGAAAAATTACACTACTCACTTATTTTTTCCCACTTTCAACTCTTGATTTTTATGCTATGTTATTTTTTATTCTTCTAAGATATCTATAAATACATAAGTAATATGCTTATACTTTAACTTATGGATTGGTTAACTTAGTTATATTAACTGGTGAGTTTCCACTTAAAGTCCTTGCTAACAGTTATAAGAAAATTGGCCTCTGTGCTTCTCTCTGCTTTGGTTTTTCCCTTGTATTTTCTCACCTCAGTCACTTTTACTTTAAATATTCTCAGGACTCTTCCAATTTGATTTCTTTGCTATGACTACCATCCATTATTTTATGCTTTTCTCTTGGTTCTTTCCAAAATAGTGGAGAGTAAATAGCATGTAATGCATTATCATCTACACTACTTCAAGTAGTATTTTGACACAAGAGAAGTAAATCTAATTCTATGACCTTAAAATTGTGCTACTTGAAAGCAACATTTTAACATCAGGCTACAATGTATTATTTTTAAACCTACCTCACCTATTATTCAAAATCATTTCCTATTTTATTATGTAAGGCTGGAATCACATATAGATTTTTTTTTTATTGTCCAAGTTTTAA
>SJYC01042712.1:0-41814 GCA_006408675.1 Madoqua kirkii
ACTGGAGTGGGCTGCCATTTCCTTCTCCAGGGATCTTCCTGATTCAGGGAACAAACCCGCATTCCTTATGCCTCCTGCATTGGCAAGCAGGTTCTAACACCACCTGGGAAGCCATCCATATTACTGTGGGCACTCATGTTGCTTGTCACAGCTGTAAAGGCTGCATATAGTTCTAAGGAATCTAAGGAGACTCATACAATGTGTCTGATACAACTGAGAGTAGAATTCTACATTTAGAAACTTCTCCTTTAGAACTTCAGTATTTTATTCCACTGTTAACTTGCTATCACTGCTGCTGCTGCTGCTAAGTCACTTCAATTGTGTCTGACGCTGCGACCCCATAGACGGCAAGCCCACCAGGTTCCTCTGTCCCTGGAGTTCTCTAGGCAAGAACACTGGAGTGGGTTGCCATTTCCTTCTCCAATGCATGAAAGTGAAAAGTGAAAGTGAAGTCACTCAGTTGTGTCCAGCTCTGTGACCCCATGGACTGCAGTAGCCTACCAGGCTCCTCCATTCATGGGATTCTCCAGGCAAGAGTACCAGAGTGGGTTGCATTTCCTTCTCAGTCACCAGTGAAAACTGGAGTCAACTTCATTTAGATTCTCTGGAAGCTCTGGAGGTTTCTATGTTGTCCTTGAGAATTCCTTGAATAGCAAGAAGACCAAACCAGTCAATCCTAAAGGAAATCAATAGTGAATATTCATTGGAAGGGCAGATGCTGAAACTGAAGCTTTAATACTTTGGCCATCTTATGCAAAGGGTTGACTTATTGGGAAAGACCCTGATGCTGGGAAAGACTGAGGCAAGAGGCGAAGGCAGCAACAGAGGATGAGATTGTTGGATGGTATCATTGATTTAATGGACATAAGTTTGAGCAATCTTCAGGAGATAATGAGGAACAGGGAAGCCTTGCGTGCTGCAGTTCATGGAGTTGCAAAGAACTGGATACTATTTAGAGACTGACTAGGGCTTAGAGACTGAGGCTTCCCTGGTAGCTCAGATGAGGAAGCTTCTGTCTGCAGTGCAGGAAACCTGGGTTTGATCCCTGGGTTGGAAAGAAACCTTTGAGAAGGAAATGGCAGGCTATTCCAGTACTCTTGCCTGGAAAATCCCATGGACAGAGGAGACTACAGTCCATGGGGTTGCAAAGAGCTGGACACAACTGAGTGACTCCACTTTCTTTCTTTTCTTTATGACTGAACAACAATTGTCTTTGAAGGTCTCAGGTATTCTTTCTGCTTACCAAATTCAGCAGAGTAATTCTTATCAATCTGTCTATCTATATCTTTTATCTATTTGGGATTTTTTTCTTCTAAATTACTATGATCATTTCTCTTCCCATTTTTCTTCAGTTCTTACTTAATATAGTCAATTAATATATTTTGGATTTTCTGATTTTATTCTGAATGTCTCTTTATGTTTTGTTAATATTACATCTATCATTTTGATCTTTATTAGCAATGAATTATTCCACTATATTTTTTAGATTATTAATTTAGTGTCAATTTGACTTATTAGTCAGCCATGGTATTCTTATTTTAAAACCATGTTGCTAATTTTCCAAATAGCTTTCATTTTCTGACTCATACACTGTTTGTTACTATTTTTATTGCATGAAAATAATATTCTCTTAAACATTTCATTAGAATTGTGCCTAATGTTTCTCATATTTTTTATTTCTCCTGATGCAAGTTGGCCTCTTCCTTCAGTTGATCTTCTCTTTCTTGCTATTTTTCTTCAATTAATGGAACATCCATAGTCAACAGTTCATCTATCTGAAAGTATTTGTATTTGTGTTAAGTAGCTAGTTTATAAATTTTTCAAACATTATCACTTTTCTTCCTTAAAAACAAACAAATAAAAACCTCAGAAGTTTTATTTATTTATTTTTGTTTATTGTTTTCTGTGAGAGAGCTCACTCTGTCTCTTTGCAAGTAGATGAGTCTTATAACCAGAAAATTGTTCTTTAGTAGTCATGGTCAAAGATTAAACACTCATATTCAGATCACCTCAAAATAGCAGATTAAACTGATCTTTCATTTGGAGATGTAGTTTTTAGGTATTAGTCTCTTGGGTGCTGGTACCTCTTATGTTTCCCTACTGGGTCCCTGGCAGTAAAGATTCAAAACAAGTTATAATGGGCTTCTTTAATTCAGTCCAAATATCCCATCAGGGATTTCCCTATGGCTATTACTTAACTTCATTTCAGTGTTTCAAGGCTTTAGTTTGAAGCAAGCAAAGAGTAGAACCAGCTAGTGTGTGACGAGTCCCTTCATAAACTGGTAATGTCCCTGCCCCATTACCATCCTGCTTTCTCTATACACATGAGCTCATCTGCTCTCTGTCCATCAGAAATTAATTAACATCCCCCACTACCATTTTATACGTTTTATGTTTTTAATGTTGTTATGATTTTATTACATTTGTTTATACTTATAGTATTATTTAGCAAGATTTCAGAAAGAAAGAAAGTCCATTTATTTGCTTAGTGTGTTATACTGGATTGGAAATGAAGCTGGATTTCACGGAAATTTACAAAATTAATTAGATTACTTTCTCTCAACTTGGAGGTCATACATAGAAGCAATCTGCCCCTTATTTACTCTCCACCTTCACTTCCTCCATTTCCCTTCCCACCTGATGTACCAGGCTTCCTATCATATTAGCCTTTGTAGAACTAGATGGATGATCTCAGTCAACTAACTAGGACTTTGGTTCAGAGAATTTCAGGAACTTCAGAAAAAAATTGAATGCAAAGATTTGTATAATGCTCTGTGTCTATTGCCAACTCTGGATTAAGAACAGCTAAGGGCAGGGCACAGTGGACACCAGGAAATGGTACATTGCTCAGGATTCCTCCTTTCTGGTTGTGAAAGAATCTTGCATTTTAGGAAAGTCCATCTTAACATGAATTGCAAATGTTTTGCATAAAAAAGGTCAAGCTAATTTCAGGGTGGAAGTGTCCACAAAGACACTCATTCAGTTCCTCACTCTGTGTACTGAGAGCTTAGATCTAAATAGGATAAATTACTTTTTCAAGGTCATGTACTTTAAAAGAAGAACTTAACATACTCATTGAAAATAATAAGATATGTGATGTATTGCTAGTTTCTGTTTGCTTTTGTAGAGTCTAATTATCTTGAAGAATCAAAATGATTCTAGGACATGAGAACAAATTTTTCATGGAAGCACTTGAAAGAGGTATTAATCAATTAGAATAATTAAATATGGTTTATTAAACCTTCTACATAGAGGTTATATTACCTAAACTACAATTCTGAGATGCAAGGGGTCTTCTCTTTTGCAACAGGAATGTCTTCACCACCTTAAAATTTTCCATGGAAAACATGATTTAACTATGAGAGAGATTATTGGAAACTTGCTGAAAGACATGTTCTCCTAAATCTGCAATAGATTTACTTTTTTTCTATGTAATGGTGTCCCTTGTGGCATAAACTTCTTTACTAATCAAACTTTTATGCACTTTTATGAAAAAAATCTTAATTGGTAAATACTGATGAAAATTCATTTGATTTTCATTAGTCTACCATGATTATGCTATGCTGTTTTATTGGTATGCATTAAATATGAATGCATTTCAAATTGTGTTGAATTATGCCAATTTGTTTATTTTAGATGATTAATGAGCTTTCATTTGATCATTTCCAGGAGAAAAGTTGCTAGGAGTAAAAATTATAGGTAGAAGTGCTTCAGGGATGGATTAGGGACTGTCAGGTTAAATGTATACCCAGCTTACACAGTCCCAGAATATTTAATGTGGCTCTACTTTTTATACTAAAGAGGTAAAATTTAATGAAGTTCTTTATTTTTCACCATGACAGGGCTGTTGTGCTATTTTTCTGTTTGAACATGAGTCTGTGAACAAATAAAAGAAGATACAAGCCATGTAATAAAAGGCTAACATTTCAAAGATTAGATGAAAATCAACTATTGTTTAAAAGAAGAGAAAATGTGGAGGGTACACATCAGCTGATAGTATCGTAATTTATTCAATCAGGCAAAAAATTATATGTGTAGAAAAGAACAAAAATGAAATCCTCAGAGTCTGTAGTCTGGTAACAAGGAGATTTGCATTTTGATGTGGTGAATGTAAAGTTTGAAGTATTGGTGGATACAGTTAGATAGCAGGATATAGAAGAGTGAATGGCAACTGAGAAACTGGACACAAGTTTGGAAGGTAGCTGAATATATTTTTTCCTCTCTCTGGTCGTTCCCCACATTACATCGACATGCTCAAATCCCTCTTGTCTACACCTACCTTCTATATCTTGATATCTAACTATATCCACCAATACTCCACTGAGACTTTTAAGAGCAGCACTGACCTCTGAAATCTTATATTCAGCTATGATCCTCTGTCCTTAATATTTGAACTCTTGGTGGCATGTAAGGCTGTAGAGTGCTCAGCCTGTTCTCAGCATATGCCATTTATACTTTCTTCAATACCATTCTCTTCTGCTTTCCTACTTCTCTGACTATTCTTTTTCAGTTGTCCTGGTTGGCTTCTTTTTTTCTTTCCCATTCAATGTCAGTGTCGCCTAGATTGAGCCTTCCACTTCTTGTTTCTCAGTCTTACATTTGTCTTGAGCGTTTCTCCATTCGATGGAAGAACATTCAGAGAAAAGGGATGAGCCCAGCCACTTTCAGGTGCCCAGATATTCATGCTGTTTCACATTCTGTGTCTCTGTAAGTACTACTACTACTACTTTCTAGAAATGACCTGTACCTTCTTTTGTAATAATCTTTCACTCCTCTTTCCAAATACAGTTCCAGTGTTTAAACTGGGAACATTCTGGATTTTGGTGGGGTGGTTTAGATGCTCCTACTCTATGTTCTCAGAGAAATCACGACTTCCTCTTTTCTCCCAAAGCAATAAGTTACTCCTGTGTCTCTTTACAATGGTATCAGTTCCTGGAGGGCAGGAGTTAACCAGCAGTGAAATATATCTCCCAGTATATTGCATGGCACATAGTAGATTCTCAGTTAAATGTCTGACTTGGAAAAATGAGCTTTGCATATTGCCTTTTTTTGTCAATTGATGTATGATTGATTTACAATGCTGTATTAGTTTCTGGTGTATAGCAAAGTGAGTCAGTTATATATAAATATACATAAATACATATGTCTTCTTTTTCATATTCTTTTTCATTATGGTTTACTATAAGATATTGAATATGGTTCCTGTGCTATACAGAGATTTACAATGTTGTGTTAGTTTCTGGTATACAGTAAAGTGAATATATATATATATATATTCTTTTTTATATTCTTTTCCGTTATGATTTTGTATAAGATACTGCATATAATTCTTCCATGTGGTGTACAGCAAGTACTTGTCGTCTACCTGTTTCATGTACAGTAGTGTATATGTGTTAATACCGAATTCCCAATTCATCCCTCCTCCCCTTTCCCCTTTGGTAACTTTAAGTTTGTTTTCTGTATCTGTGAGTCTATTTCTGTTTTGTGAATAAGTTTGTTTGCTTCATATTTAGATTCCACATATTAGTAGCAGCATAAGATTTTTTTTCACTTGCAAGTACTCCTCAACATTGATATTGAAGACAAGGAAAAACATACTTCTCTCCTCTAGTTAGGCTTTTCTGCAAATCTTCGTTAAATAAACACATTATGTCTGCACCTCACATTACAGTAGGTGTGCACAATTAACATGTCTAATTTTGAATCCAATCAACATACTTTCTCTTCCTTTGTAGGCTGGAAATTACCTTTCACAATCTTGTTTGCACAGATGTTCTTGCTTAAAACCAGTTTGATTTGTATATAAAACTACTGTGCCCCTGATGAATTTGCATTTTGTTTTATTTTTACCACTGGAAATACTCCATTATATAAGCTCAAGGAGGTTGAAAAACTCTGTGGAGATCTATTTCTATGTCCCATGTGTCGATCTGCATTAAATCTCTATAAAGATGTCTTTTTTTTTCTTTTCTTGAGGAATTGATCGTAGCAACCGAACTCCAGAATTCAGCTGAGAAAATCTAAACTCAGCAATTCTTTTATTGAAATACCAATATACTGTAGAGTCATGTGAAAATTAACCTCGCCTCCAGAGTTTAGTTCACAATTGCTATTATTTTCACTGGGATCCCGTTGTCTGCCTAAGCAAAAGACTTCCTAGGGTGACAGGCCTCTCTGAAATACCAAAGCACAAAAGTAGATTCAGGTAATAAAATGCTCTAACAGTAGACCACACTGGCTCCAGTCTATTTTCCACTGTCTTTAACTATATCTCTGTCATAGTTGTCAGACAGCTAATTGCAAATATGCGCTGTCTCAACAAAACACAAGAGTCTAGAGCCATGTAGCTCATGCACTAGGAAGAAAAGGAATTTACAGATTCATTGAATTTAATGCCATGAATATCCCCATACCTCTTTGCATCAGAAATAGGAATAATCACAGGGAAACTCTTAAGAATTTTTATTCCAGTATGACATAAATATACTGAGTGTATATTAGCATGTTAGCATGTCTATTTTTCCCGATAAGTAGATGGATATAGTAATTTTGTTTACAAAATTGTTTCAGTAAAATTGTTTTGTATCTTATGGCTGCTTCTGTTTTTCATATTTGGTTCAAACTACCCAATCTGCAGTAAAGCCACTGACTACTATTCTACTCCTTCCTCTTAGTCAAGATTTTGGAGGGGGATTTTAACATATCTTCCCCAAGTCAAGCTTTTGTTGTCACACAAGCTTCCCACATGTTGCTTATTTACCTGCTGTTTACTTTTAGAATTTTCTCAGCCCTCACCCCTATCCCATCCTTGCCCACCTGCTAAGTCTTGTCTTTATAAATTAAATCAGCAATACAGAATCATGAATCAAACCTGGAGAAATTCCAGGAGTAATGTTTTTGTATTTAAGCTGTTGGCATAAATGAAATATTGCCTTTTATTTTGACTACAAGAAGCTCTTTTTCATTTATTTTTTATTCTTCATATAATTGACATATTCTGTATTATCCAAATCTCTTCTCTCTTATTACTCCTTCATTAGATCACCCGATCCCTGGCTTCCTCTCAAGGCTACTCTCATTAGCCCATCACCCACATTTCCCTCTAAGCATCTAAAAATACAGATGTATGTTTCTAGTGTTTGCTTTCCCTAGAATCTTAAATTTTGTGTATAAAGGCTTTTGTTGGTTATTACACCATAATAATTCTGCTTAGTTAGATTTTATCAGAGATTTTTAACAGCATAAATACTTGAACGAGATGTTTCATCAAATACCACATGAGATTATGGATGCAAGAAAGACACTGCTGTTGTGTGTGTACCCTTTATACATGCCTCTTGTCTTTTGCATGTATTTTCACCTTGCTTTTGTGTTCTTGCCTTATTGTTTACCCCTGACTTCCTGCCCCAATGAGTAGTGCTTAAAGGAGTGACTAGCCTTATTCCAACCTGCATTTATGACATTTGTCACTGACATGCCAGCATCTGTGTTAAACGTTGGAGGTCACTTCTTCTATGAATAAATGCAAATAGCACTTTAAAAATAATAAACTGCATTGTACACCTATAGCTGATTCATGTTGATATTTGACAGAAAGCAACAAAACTCTATAAAGCAATTACCCTTCAATTAAAAAATAAATGAAAATTAAAAATTTTTTTAAAAATAATAAGCTGCATTTCTAAAGGTACCACACTGGTACTTGTAAACAAACATCTAGTAAAATATCATTTTAAATGCAGCATGTTTTTAAGATTTCTCTTGATACATTTGATTAATTTATACTGAATGGTCATGATACTGTGAAGTTTTACATTTTAAATAGCGATCTACAAGAGATGTTTTATGAGGTGGCAGTTATGGAAATTTAAGAATAAACCATGAGATAAGGAAAATAATAAACAGAATACTCAGCAGACTGAAGCAGTCTGGATCTTACTGTCACTGAAAACTCCTGTCACGGTGTCTAAAAGCAGGACATCATCCAGGAGGAACTGCGTTTGCACTATGGGCATCTCAGGTGAGGCCCCGGAGCAGGAAGAAAGCTTATCTGCAGCAGCTCTGTCAGTGTTTCCACAGGGCTGCATTCTCTGGAGACCAGTAAACTGGCTCTGCTCGGGATTTAAACTGCCGCCCAGAGGATGCTTTCTCAGACACTGTTTCAAAGTCATTTTCAAGCAAGGATTTAGCTCATTTGATAATGGGCACTTTCAATTTATTAATGCCATGGGTTGTTACAAGAAGTTGCCCAAGTGATGGGCTATTGGAAAGGAAATTATATTCTCCAGGATTATGCGGCTGTGGGAAGTATGCATCTGAAGTAGCAGATTAACAGTGACAACAATGAAGCATTGGGAAATAACACAAAGTTCATTTTCCCCCACAGGCAGAATTGCACACTGTACCTAAGCAGTGCTTAGGAAGGCCAGGGGCATTCTACACGTTCTCCATGCATCCGGATAGCAGTGCTTTTGCGGATGATTTCTGTACACAGCTATAGAATAACAAAAAAAAGAGATGCAGAGTTTGCATTTAAGTTCACCTCCAAAGGAAAGCAAACCGACCAAAAAGAGATGTTAATTACTTATAGTAAGACACACAGATTGCTAAATCACACTGAATGGTGATACAATAGAGACATTAAACTCTTTTTTAAAGCTTAAATTAAGCAAGAAAGTAAATTGTCTGTAAACACCTTTAGAAACAAAGTGATTCACAGCTGAGACAGCCAATAAAACTTTTCTAAATGTAGTTGATTTATTTTTAACAAAATAATTGATTTGGGGGTTTACTTTTATAATAATTAATCTGACCAGACTTATCAACTTAGCCTGGGTTTCCCTGCTCTCAAAATTTAAGTATTTTAGATAATTTTCAAAGACTTTTTTAATCTTGACTAAGATCTAAGGCTAAACAAAAGAATAGCAGATATTCAATAAATGCTGTTATGAGGTCTGGTTTCATTTTCCTTGAAATTCTTGCTAGTCTGATTATAACCAATTCTATGCATGAAAACTTCTCCATCACTCAATTATTTAATTATAAAAAATCTTCTATTTATATAGAAATTTATACTTTCTGAAAACAGTCCTATGTATTATCCTGCTACAAATTCTTCTCCTTAATAATATAGTTAAATTATGATCTTTTAAAAGCAAGAAATGCATCTTGTGTCTTTTATTTCAAGATCCTAGATCAAGAGTGCACAGAACAGGCATTTAATGAGTGACTGTCTAATGAATGAACATAAGGATTTTGCTCCGTGGTATAACTATAAATGTTATGTGGCATTCATAAAGTTTTCATTTGATTTTTAATGATTTAGGAATTCAGAACTTCCTTTCAGGGGATTTACAATGGCTAGGTTAAATACTTGATTGACAGTGTTAGTTCTTCCTTGACACTTCCGGGGATAGACATGATTCAACCCCAATGGGCAATCAATGGCACATGCTTGAAATAGACAGTAAGCCCTTCAAAAGTATTTTTCTTTCCTCTTTGTGTTTAGATTCTGATCCAAAGAAGATATAGTTCATGTATTATTTAATTAATAGGCAAGAATGTAGTATTCACATAGAGGTCATTAATGATCCAAATCAACATTACATTTTTTTAAACAACATTAACTTTAGAAGTAGTTATTTTTCTATGGGGGAACAAATGAAGAATTCAAGAATGGCTGGTGTTAGATAGACTTTTTTTTTCCTGGAGACAAGTATTGGTTTGGATGAAATTTCACTGGCATTGGTTAAATGCAGATATAGTGAAAACAACGTATCTATTACCCAAGTCTCAAGGCACAAAATATTGAGATGATAGCTGTTCACCTAGAAGTGGAAGGGTTGTAGTGAATATCCTTATTAGAAATGTTCTGTTTCTATTTAGTGATCTACACTCTATAAATTACCTTCATTAACACAGTCTCATTGTGAGATGAGTGAGAAAGCAGTAATATGAGAAAGATAGGGAGGAGGAATTTTTTTTAAAATAAGATCTCTTTATTATTATTCACAACATGTGGGATCTTAGTTCTATAATCAGGCATCAAACTCATGCCCCTGCATTGGAAGGCAGAGTCCTAATCTCTGAGTGGAAATTTCACTCATTTTATGATTTCCATCATACAGACCCCACTGAGAACAAGTGACTTAAAATGTCTAGTCCTATACTCATTGCTTTGGATTTTGTAGGTTTTGCAGGCTGCTCTTTTGCTTTGTTATTTTGGTATGTTCTTGCAAAGGGTGAAAGGATATATTCAGGTAAATGTTTCTATGATATAGACAATTGCAGACTATCTGATGTACCAGAATGGAGATAATGGTCTTTCAGAAGAGTTTTGTTTTTGTTTTTTTAATCAAATCCATATTTTGGTCACCTTTAAAAGGACCATCTTAATTAGATTAAGTGTTTATGCTAGAGTAGGTTCAATTCCCGCATCTTCTTTAATTGCAATGTGCTCAATTTAAAATTGTGGGTAACAGAAAAAGAATCACACAATTACATTCAACTTATTTTGAAAATGTGCAAAAGAAATTCATAGAGAAGTAAGGACAGCTGTTTAAACAAATAGTGTTGAAACAGCAGGACATCAATAGCTATAAAAATGAACTTCAACCTAAACCTCAGCATTATATAACAGTTAACTCTAAACAGATCATAGACCTAAATGTAAAATGTAAGACTATAAAACTTTTAGAAGATAACATAGAGAAAATCTTCATGACCTGGAGCTAGGCAGAGTATTCTTAGATATGACACCCAACCTATGAACCACAAAACAAAAACAATGGATATATTAGATTTCATAAAAATATAAAACTTCATTCTGAAAAATACTGAGTTAAGAGGATGAAATATCAAAACTCCTTATTCCCAGTAATAAGGGAGAAACACAATTCAGTTAGAAAAATGAGCAAGAGGTAAACTTTCCCATGGAAGATATGTAGAAGGCAGATAAACAGAAGAAATAATGTTCAAAATCCATAGTTATTAACAAAATGAAGTTTATAAACACAGTGAGACGTTACACATGTAGTTTTGCATGTATTAAAATGGCTACCAAAAAAAAAATCTTACCAAGTGTTAGCAAACATGTGGGAAAAGTTGGTACCCATTGTGGGTAGGAGTCTAAAATGGAGGAGTCCCTCAATTCTTGGAAAGGGAAACATATAATTACCATATGACCCAGCATTTGCACTCCTGATCATTTATCACAGAGTCATGAACATTTACATTCAGACAAAAACCTGTACATAGAGATTCATAGCAGTTTTATCTGTAGCAGCCCCCAAAAGGAAACAAGCCAGGTGCCTTCACTGAGTGAAGAGTTAAACAAGCAGTGGATCTTCTCTTACTACTTAGCAAAAGAAGAGAATGAATTATGATACAGTAACAACTTGGAAAAATCTCAAGAGCACTTATCTTGAGAGAAAAAAGAAGTCAGTCTCAAAATGGTACATATTATATGACTCCATCCATTCCCCAAATATAAAATTATGCAGATTGAGAGCTTCTTAGTGGTTGCCAGAGGTTAGAAAGCAAACAGAGTGAGTGACCCTGGAAGTATAGCATGTGAAAGCATCTTTGCCCTGATAGAACAGTTTCATATCTTGATCATGGTGATGGCTATTCTATGCATGTAATAAAATATACACAAAGAAGAAAAAAGTAAATTCATGAAAAAGCTGTTAAGTCCAAGTAAGAAATGTAGGCAGGTCAATAATCTTGTGCAGTATCAATTTCCTAGTTTCCATAAAGATCCATAGCAATGCAAGATGTTACCTTTGGGGGAACTTTGATTGTAGCTACAATGATCTCTCTGTATTATTTGTGTAACCTTTTGTGAATCTGAAGTTATATTTTACAGATGTTAGAAAATGAGGGAAATTTCTACTAGTCTATAAATCTCGAGTCTAAGAAGAAAAACAAAAGGTCAATAGCCTTCTTGGATTGAAGCCTCAATTTAGTCTAGAAAGGAATAAAAGAGAGAGATCTTGGTATGTGAAAGGAAGGAGAAGTTAAATGGTAAAATAGAATTTAGATAGTACATAAATATTGTGTGCATAAGTATGTATATAATACATATATAAATAGAATATAAATAAGCTTTTTAAAACATCCATTCATTCCTTCAAAAACAAGATGCAGGCAAGCTTGGGAATAAGAGCAGGGATGTAGGGATTTGACTGCCATGGTTTAATTGTGTACAGTTTTGCCAAATAATAGCTGTGTGAGCTTGGCAAATTCTTCCATCTTTCTGCACTGTTTTGTTCTTACTGGTAAAATAAAGCTAATAATAGAGCCAAACTCTAATTTTGCGATGATTATATGTCTTACTACATGTTAGAAAAATATCGTATTTATTAAGCACCATCTAAGTGTAAACTTTTACTACTACTACTTATGAATTTTCTTATTGAATGTTTGCTGTGCTCAAGATATGCACAAGAGAAAAAGATGAATGAGTAAAGGTTCTGTGTCTTTGGGGATCTTACAGTTTTGCATGAAATAGAGATGAAATGGATAATAGGGATAATATGAATAAAAAGCATAAAATCCTGGGTACAGAGGAGACATTCAAACTCGGTATCAGAGGGGACAAACCACATTTTGTTTAGAAAATTAGAGAGAGTTTGTTTGAAGGATGATATCTGAACTGAGTTTGAGGAATAGACCTGATTCTACATGTTCTGGGAGAAGAATTTCAGCCAGCAGGAACCCCATGGCCAATGCCAAGAGAAAATAGACTGAGGACCCTCTCAGAACAATGTCCAGTTGGAATTGTGCACAGTCTAGAAAGGGGTGTGAGGCTGATCATCAGCAGTGAAAAGCAGATTGAAAACAAATGATGCCAACATAGAAAACCATCATACGGCTACTGCTAAGTCGCTTCAGTCGTGTCTGACTCTGTGTGACCCCATAGACGGCAGCCCACCAGGCTCCTCCATCCATGGGATTTTCCGGGCAAGAGTACTGGAGTGGGGTGCCATTGCCTTCTTCAAGAAAACCATCATAGAGATGTGCCAAAAGAGATAAGAAAGATTATTCTTTAACTGAGAGCAACTTCCAAAACTGTGATAACATGCTCATCTTCTGAATTTTCCCTCTTAGCATGATAGATCTAGCTTCAGAGAAATCAGG
This sequence comes from Madoqua kirkii, assembly GCA_006408675.1. Classification (NCBI taxonomy): domain Eukaryota; kingdom Metazoa; phylum Chordata; class Mammalia; order Artiodactyla; family Bovidae; genus Madoqua; species Madoqua kirkii. The sequence continues at coordinate 13,141 of SJYC01042712.1, forward strand.
CCTGACTCTGCCCTGGCAGAATTTGCAGCTGATGGAAGACTAGGGCATGAACATACGCTGCAATATTTAATTGTTTTTTTAATTGCATCTTTGCTCTTCCTGGTGACTTTTTGAGGAAGAGAGCTAAAACCACTCTGTTTGCTTGGATTTGTTCCATTTACTCCTCTTGAAAAGATATGTCTAGATTAATGTGAATACAATTTTATTGTTTAGATGATTAGCAGGAAAAATAAAACAGTGTTTGCTGGCTGTGGGAAACAACCTTTGATTGGAGCAATTAACACTTCTTGTTGCGGCATTGATTCAATCCCATCCAGTTTTGAAGTGGTTGGGTAGCTGTGTCATTCTTCATGGATTCTGGCTTTGCATTTTAGACTGCAAACAGAGCCATATCCAGATGATCCCCTAGAGACAAGATATTATTTTCCAAGAACTGTTTAGAAAGGTCCCTCTGGGAAAGAAAAGTGGCTTGTTAAAAGGAGAATAAAAGGCTTAAGCCCTTGGGGAATAAAAGGACATGAAGGAAATGCTTTACTATTTTCAGATGCAGATCCTTGTTCACCTGTGATCATCTCTGGTAAAAAATGAGAATTTCATCCTTGCACTCAATTTGTGCGTTGCACTGTAGGCAAAGGGACATTTTCATTATCTATATTCAAAGACATTGATTGAATGCCGGGGAGACACTGCACACTATATCAAATGCAGAATTAGACAAGTCTCTACCCAGAACACCTATAATTTAGATGCTATTTTCTTAAGCCACACCCCAAAAGGAAAATAAACACTTCCATTTCCTTCTCAGATTCCTTCCCTTCTTTTCTCAGTTCCTGTCTCTGCATTCTCCCTCGACACCACCCAAAACTCGTTTCTATGTAAAGCCAGAAACTTGAGAAATGGATTTTTTTTTAGCACTACCACTATTTTCTATCATTTTGTATTTCTAAAGAAGCAGTGTTTTCTAAGCATAAGACTCAACTGAATAACTATTTAAGATCACTTCAGTAATCCATAGGGACAAAAGTATATCAGGTAATAAAATCCATCATTTTTCTCTCAATTGTGCCCCTTTTAGTGCATTTCCAGCTTTCAATATCCTTTTTCTCTACCTTAATGGCTCAGAAATATTATCATTGATTTCACTTTCACTTTCCACATTGAAGTCTATTGTAAACCCTCTAAATGGCGAACTTGGAAATATGGTGAAAATTATCTTATGACAAGTGATCTTCAGAACTATATGAGAGGATCTGAAACAGCTGCTTCTGAAAATTCTCAATTGTTTTATTCCACACCACTCACTAGCTTATTTTTTTGAAAGTTTCCTAAGCCTGACACAGGAAAAATAGTGTAATGAAATCCATACACTATTATAGCAAAGGCCAGTCTTAGGAGCCAATTTAACGTTTTATTGACTGACTTACAGACTGATTATTACTTGTATCATGCACACATATATAGTGTGATATTCAAAAAGTGCTGCAATTAATAAGAGACAGTCAAGCTAGACATTTCTATTTCTTATTCTTATAAGCCAATATTACTTTCTCTTGCTGTGAACCACTAAAAAAATCTGAGGACACAGAGCAACACTGTGCTCTTAATCAACTATTGAACTGTGTGTAAGTGATCAAAGGTTAAGAGAGCACCTGGCCACCTTTGATCACCCTCATGAGTTCTGACAAGCTGCCATTCTTTTGTCCACCTCCAAGGGTTCTTTAGCCTCCAGAAAATTTCTATGGATTCAACAGAGTAAAAAGTCGAAGAAGGCAAAAATTTTTAACTCTTTTTGAAAAACCAAATAGGAGCAGGATAATGGCTATATAGCTTAATGAGAAAGGCTACACGTTAGCTGTCTCTAAGGTGTGTAAAGTAATCTGAAAATTAAAATAACCAGAGAGAACAAAAGGAACTTATTTTAAGTTAAAATGAACGAGAAGTTAATAAAGCCCAGAGAAAGTATTTTTCATCATGGTTGTATCATTTTTTACAGCCTGTTCATAAATGAATGATGAAGAAGTCTTACTTTGTCTTTTGTTCTACATTATAGAATCACACCCTTCCCCACCCAAGTTTAATTTTGGCCCATCTCACTTTTTTCCCGCTTACGTTCATTCTGAAAGGAATGATGTTAATTTCTCTTGAAATCATTTCCTTCCATTTCGCATCATATCTTGGTGATCAAACTTGATGTATCCAGACAGCAGCATAATTTCTATTTGTGTCTCTTTAAATATGACTTATCGTCCCTTTTCTTGCCCTTTATATATAACTTCAGGTCCCTGATATTACTCTTCAGACATGTCAATTATTTTCCCTCAAAAACCTGCAAACACCTGCAGCCAAATTTCTACCTTTATTCTCTGCAGATTCTATTTTTCCTGTTAGTGGCAAAAATGTGTATCATCACAATCTCAGAAAAGCATTATTACACACTTTATGCTTCCTCAGATGTCCTCCTTAAAGGGTCTATTTGAAAGTCCTTACTTCCCTTCTCTTTTTTCACCATTTTATTTTCAGGATATATTCTTAATTAGAAAGAACTACATTTGATAGGATAAATGAAGGAAGCTTGAATATAGAGACCTGAATTGATTACAGTGGGTCAAAGCTGACTCGGAACCAGATGCTCTCTCCACCTTCTCTAATCCCCTGCAGGCCTCTTCAGAGTATTCTTGCATGCATGCTAAGTCTCTTCAGTCATGTCCAACTCTGTGTGGCCTCATGGACTGCAGCCAGGCTCCTCTATCTGTGGGATTCTCCAGTCAAGAATACTGGAGTGGATTGCCATGCCCTTCTCCAGGAGATCTTCCCAACCCAGGAATCAAATCCTCGTCTCTTTGTCTCCCACATTGTCAGGTGGATTCTTTACCACTAGCATCAGCTTGGAAGCCTTCACATTACTCTTACCCTGATTGGAACAGCCCCAAAGTTGCAGAGAACTAGAGACATGACACCTACCAGCACCATAGACATGTATGTGTGTGTATATACTGTGTATTATCCATGGGCATGATATAAATTCTAAAATTCTACAGAAAAGACTCTGTACTCCAAATATTCAGGTTTTAAAAGATCACATTTTATATGTTTGTCTCAGTTTTTTTTCTAATGAAATAAATCTGCAGACACAGCCAAAAGCTTCCAAGTTCTCTTTTTCCAACTTTATCCCAAGTAACAGATAACATGAAATCCCTCTCTTCCTTTTTCATACATGTACTTATTGCAATATGTATTAATAGAAATGAGATAGATGAAAATCTTTAAACCTTCTTTATGATCATGTATCATGATCAAAGGCTTCCCTGGCAGCTGAGTTGGTAAAGAACCCACCTGCGATGCAAGAGACTCCAGTTCAATTCCTAGCTTAGGAAGATCCCTCGGAGAAGGGATAGGCTACACCCTCTAGTATTCTTGGGCTTCCCTGGTGACTCAGCTGGTAAAAAATCCACCTGCAATCCAGGAGACCTAGGTTTGGCCTCTGGGTTGGGAAGATCCCCTGGAGAAGGGTGTGGCAACCCACTTCAGTATTCTTGCCTGGAGAATTCCCATGGAAAGAGAAGCCTGGTGTGCTACAGTTCACGGCCTTGCAAAGAGTTGAACATGACTGAATGGCTAAGCACAGTACAACATCATGAGAAAATGTAAAACACAGCAAATTCGGGCAAGACATTGACAATGTAATAAACAACCAAAAATTAGTATCTCAAGTACAAAAATGAATCACAAAACTTCAGAAAAATAGAGCTCAGTGAAAGATGGCCAGGCATTTTGAGATTGATCTTAGCGCCCCTAGGAGGAAAGTCTCTGTATACTTGTGGGTTTCTTTTTTTAATTGAAGGACAATTACTTTATAGAATTTTATTGTTTTCTGTCAAACCTCAATATGAATCAGCCATAGGTATACATATATCCCTTCCCTTTTGAACCTTCTTCCCATCTCCATCCCTATCCCATCCCTCTAGGTTGATACACAGTCCCTGTTTGAGTTTCCTGAGCCACACAGCAAATTCCCTTTGGCTATCTATTTTACACATGGTAATGTAAGTTTCCATATTACTCTTTCCATACGTCTCACACCTTCTCCTCCCCTCTCCCCATGTCCATAAGTCAGTTCTCTATTCTCAGGAATGTGGGGAGGCAGCTTTCAGAAAATCCACAAATTGAGGTTCAGTGAGCTATCAGTTCTGGCTCCATATCACTCCATCAATCTGCGTTATTACTCCCATTTGTGCAGAAGGGAACCCAATTCTGATGCACAAAATAAAGATTTTGAATTCAAGGATGATTATACTCCTTAAGCATCTTCTAGGATATATCAGGTTGGTGTCTCTTGAAATCTTCAAATTAGTTTATTCTTGATAATACTTGACTATTATTTTAAGATAATACTTGACTATTATTTTAACAATTTGGTATGTCCATTTTATTTTTTAATAAAATAGACATAATGATATATCTGTTCATGAGAAGCACATGAATATAAATCTGAAACTGTTGACTTTAACAGAGAAGGGCTGAATGTATTTATTAACATATCCCTCACATATAATGAAACTTTAATGATAATAGCATAGCAACTTATTTATAACAATGGTGCAATTAAAATCTTGTGCATTGAGGTGAGAAAACTATCTTATTTGTATGATAATGCATTTTTAATGTACATACATATCATTAAAAAGAGAAAGAAAACTATTTGCTGTTCACTCTCTTTCCCTCTCTTTCTTCTCACTCCAACTCTCTACCTCAGATCCCAGAAAAATCTCTAAGTGAAGGGTGGTAAATAATTAAGAGAATATGCAAGATCTGTTTTCCCTCAAATAAAACAGATACATGTATGAAAAAAAGAAATTTAAAATAAAAGGCAGCAGAACAGTCATTGGTAGAAAGGTTTTCCTTGGATGTAAATTATTTATAATGTTTATCAAGTCTCAGTCATAATGTCATAATTATCATTTTTATCTTCCTAGAACTTTTTTTGATTATGTATAACTGTGTGTTAGTTCAATTATTATGAGAAGTGGCTAACAAGACGTGTAAGATATTTGGGGATGGGGAAAAGGTCTCTGTAGGATAAGACACTGGGAGTAGGGACAGGCAGAGAGAGCTTGCAGCCCACAATGCAGTTTTGTCTGTACAACAGGATAGAGCAAGAAAGCCTGCGGCACAACTCCAAAGATCTACTACACAAAACAGTGGGAAGTCCCCAGACCAAAGTCAGAGAAGTGACCTTTGGCTCTGTACATTTAGTGCTAACATCAGTGAAATCTGTACAGTGAGTGATGGGATATTTCTGGAAATTGAATTGAATTTGAGGACACCAAACTCAGTGGAGGATGGGAAGTGAATCCAGGTGTCAAATCAAGGGGCAAAGCAGCTGTGGAAAGCAGGCTCTAGAATGTTCTCTATAATCTCTGTCTCCTAGTATTCATGTTCTTATCTCATTATGTCCTGTTCACTCTGAACAAGACCTGCACTTTTCATCTAGCCATAGATTGCTGCTGCTGCTAAGTTACTTTAGTCGTGTCTGACCCTGTGTGACCCCATAGATGGCAACCCACCAGGCTCCCTCGTCCCTTGGATCCTCCAGGCAAGAACACTGGAGTGGGTTGCCATTTCCTTCTCCAATACACGAAAGTGAACGTGAAGTCTCTCAGTCGTGTCCGACTCTTCACAACCCCATGGACTACAGCCTACCAAGCTCCTCCGCCCATGGGATTTTCCAGGCAAGAGTACTGGAGTGGGGTGCCATCACCTTTTCCAAGCCATAGATTAGGGCAACTTTAATGGATGTTCATTCTGATTGGATTAGGTAACAGAGTGATATTCACCTTAGCAAATTTTCTCCCTTGCTAACTTTGATAAAGTTGACATGTGGGGGAGATCCACGTGGCAAAGAATCGAAGTGACCCTCCAACAATTAAGAATAGAGACTTTCAATCCAAAGACACCTGAAAGTGTGTTAGTCACTCAGTCATGGCTGACTCTTTGTGACCTCATGGACTGAAGCCTGCCAGGCTCCTCTGTTCATGGAATTCTCCAGGCAAGAATACTGGAGTGAGTTGCCATTTCCTCCTCCAGGGGATCTTCCCTACGCAGCGATTTTTGCACTGTGGGCAGATTCTTTACCATTTGAGCCACCAGGAAAGCCCTAGAGTGGACTACAATTCTACCTGTAACCTGTGAGTTTGGGAGTGAATCTTTTCCCAGCTAAATGTGCATATGAAGTCCCGGCCCTGGCTGGCATCTCAATTTTCAGCCCTGTGAAAGATCCTAATCAGAGGACCCAGTTAAGTCATGCCCAGAATTCTGACCCACAGAAAATTTGAAATAATAAATGTATCTTATTTTAAACTATTAAACTTGTGGTAATTTGTTAGCAGTAGAAAATTAATATAGCATCCAAGTATGTAGGGGAATCAGGTAGATAAATGTATCAGGACTTCTTAAGTGGGTTTTGTAATGTGTATGGTATTCTTTAAACTGTGAGAATTTTTGGTTTATTTTTATTTTTTATTTATCCCAATTCTCGATCAATGATTTAGTAACTGTTAACTGGTCATTAAGATCTGAGTAAAGCCTATGGCACATAGTGAGCTCTTAGAAATAGTATCTGCCATTTCACATGGGGAAAATACTCAAAATTAAATTTACATACACCAAATTATTAGTAGTACACACCTCCTTTTCCTATAATTCACTTTGATGTAATATAATGTCATCTCTTCTCCCTTAACTGCCCTTATGTTCCACAATAAATTGAATTTAAGAGCACGGAAATCTTAGATGTCATAGTTATATGAGTGAGTATGTAGTAAAAGGAGATCCAACGAGTCCATTCTGAAGGAGATCAGCCCTGGGATTTCTTTGGAGGGAATGATGCGAAAGCTGAAATTCCAGTACTTTGGCCACCTCATGCGAAGAGTTGATTCATTGGAAAAGACTCTGATGCTGGGAGGGATTGGGGGCAGGAGGAGAAGGGGAAGACAGAGGATGAGCTGGCTGGATGGCATCACTGACTCGATGCACATGAGTCTGAGTGAACTCCAGGAGTTGGTGATGGACAGGGAGGCCTGGCGTGCTGCGATTCATGGGGTCACAAAGAGTCAGACACGACTGAGACTGAACTGAACTGACCTGAATTGATGTAGTAAAAAGTGTACTGACGTAAATTATCCTTGGACAATAAAAATTACCTGTTCTCAGAGTGAATTTACTCTGGTGATTATGTAGAAAATATTTGGAGAGATAAGATTTCTGAGTTCTGTGTGTGAAATGTGGTATGCCATTTTTATTTTTAAAAATCCCTAATTGACCCAGCGTACTGCAGACAGTATGCTGCCTCCACGCGAGCACAACATCCCACAATATAGGGAAATGAGTTACTCTTGTAGGAGGATTTGGCATTCTCCTTGCAGTGAAACTCCATTCTTTTATCTCCAATAGCAGGTGTTAATGTAAATTCACGGCACACTTTTGGAAAAGGAGGAAGAAGCTAAAGGTTTGGGCTGTTTGCAAATCGCCTGTTATTGTACCTCTTTAAACTACTCTCTTTGACTGCACAAGGCTTTGATAGCTCATCTAGTTGCCATAGCATGAGCGCAATGCTGCAGGCATGAGGCGATTGGGGGCAGCATGTTATTGACAGAATCTCCTGAATGATGATTTATTATTAACATCAATGGGAACAACACTTGTTCTTTCTAAAAAGCCTGTTTGTTCCTCTTGCCTCACCTGGGAGGAACACTCTGCCCAGGACGGAGATGCTGTTTGTACTGTGTTATTTAGCCTTCTCTACAACCGCTGAATTTTTAGATGGCCTGGTGATTTTTCTGGCCTCCATTCTGATGGCTTACCAACCATCTAGAGTTGTGACATACCCAGAAATACTCTGAAAGCAAGACCATTTAGCAAGAAATAATTAAACAAAAGAGAGTATCCATGTTAAAACAAACAAACAAAATCATTTACCTTTGGCACATAGTTTCCCAAACAGAATAATTGCTTATACCGTGAGGATATCATGCAAATTTAATGGTGGAAAACAAGGAATCTTATGTATCATGTATATTACAGGATAAAACACAAAACAGATCATTATCCACTAAATATCTTCGAACATGCCACTTCCCTTGGCTAACTCCTGGATGTTTCGTACTTTAGTTTATGTCCTGTTTTGGTGAACATTTCTTTCTTTCTTCTTAAATCAGTTAGGTAAGTGCTTCCAAAAATTCTCTTTTGGTGCACAAACAGGCCCTCAATTTTAAGTGAAGTATTCTTAATTGGAACTTTAGATAATAAAGCAAAATGTAATATTTAAAATGAAAGGTAATGGTTTTTTCAAACGAATGAGGCAATCATAATGTAGACTTTAACTAATGCATTAAAAAATAACATAGTTTAAGTTGTATATTGGACTCCATACAAAGTTGGTTTATGATATACAAATATGTCCCTTTTATATGTATGTTTATGCACACATCTGTCTATCTATCTTTATATACATGTACACTATACATATGTAGTGAAGGTAAAAGAGGAGAGGAAAAAAACTGACTTAAAACTCCACATTCTAAAACCTAAGATCATGGCATCTGGTCTCATCACTTCATGGCAAATAGATAATGAAAAACGGAAACAGTGGTAGACTTTATTTTCTGGGGCTCTATAATAACTGTGGACAGTGAAGCCATGAAAATAAAAATGCTTGCTCCTTGGACAAAAGCTATGACAAACCCAGATGGCATATTCAAAAGCAGAGACAGCATTTTGCAGACAAATGTCTGTATAGTCACAGCTATGATTTTTCCAGTAGTCACGTATGGATGTGAAAATCGGGCCATAAAGAAGAATGAGTGCTGAAGAATTGGTCCTTTTGAACTTCGGTGCTGCAGAAGACTCTTGAGAGTCCCTTGGACTGCAAGAAGGTCAAATCAATTAATCCTAAAGGAAATCAACCCTGAATATTTGTTGGAAGGAAGGATAATGAAGCTGAAGCTCCAATACTTTGGCCACATTATGTGAAGAACTGTGTGTGTGTGTGTATATATATATACACACACATACATACATATATATATATATACACATATACATGCATACATATAGCATGGTTTATTTCTACCTTATATATTTACCAAAATAGAAAAAAATCTTGATCGATTAGAGTCAATATCTTCCTCCAGGACTGATGACTCAGTCAGTTCAGTTCAGTTCAGTTCAGTCACTCAGTCATGTCCAACTCTTTGAGACCCCATGAATCGCAGCACACCAGGCCCCCCTGTCCATCACCAACTCCCAGAGTTCACTCAGACTCTCATTCATCGAGTCAGTGATGCCATCCAGCCATCGCATCCTCTGTCTTCCCCTTCTTCTCCAGCCCCCAACCCCTCCCATCATCAAAGTCTTTTCCAGTGAGTCAACTCTTCACACTAGGTGGCCAAAGTACTGGAGTTTCAGCTTTCGCATCATTCCTTCCAAAGAAATCCCAGGGTTGATCTCCTTCAGAATGGACTGGTTGGATCTCCTTGCAGTTCAAGGCTCTCAAGAGTCTTCTCCAACACCACAGTTCAAAAGCATCAATTCTTCAGTGCTCAGCCTTCTTCACAATCCAACTCTCACATCCATACATGACTACTGGAGAAACCATAGGCTTGACTAGATGGACCTTAGTCAGCAAAGTAATGTCTCTGTTTTTGAATATGCTAGGTTGATCATAACTTTTCTTCCAACGAATAAGCATCTTTTAATTTCATGGCTGCAATCACCATCTGCAGTGATTTTGGAACCCCCCCAAATAAAATTTGACACTGTTTCACTGTTTCTCTATCTATTTCCCATGAAGTGATGGTACCGGATACCATGATCTTCGTTTTCTGAAAGTTGAGCTTTAAGCCAACTTTTTCCACTCTCCTCTTTTACTTTCATCAAGAGTCTTTTTAGTTCCTCTTCACTTTCTGCCAAAAGGGTGGTATCATCTGCATATCTGAGGTTACTGATATTTCTCCTGGCAATCTTGACTCCCGCTTGTGTTTCTTCCACTCCAGCGTTTCCCATGATGTACTCTGCATAGAAGGCAAATAAGCAGAGTGACAATATACAGTCTTGACGTACTCCTTTTCCTATTTGGAACCAAGCTGTTGTTCCATGTCCAGTTCTAACTGTTGCTTCCTGACCTGCATACAGATTTCTCAAGAGGCAGATTAGGTGGTATTCCCATTCCTTTCAGAATTTGCCACAGTTTCTTGTGATCCACACAGTCAAAGGCTTTGGCATAGTCAATAAAGCAGAAATAGATGTTTTTCTGGAACTCTCTTGCTTTTTCCATGATCTAGCGGATGTTAGCAATTTCATCTCTGGTTACTCTGCCTTTTCTAAAATCAGCTTGAACATTGGGGAGTTCACGGTTCACATATTGCTGAATCTTGGCTTAGATGATTAATAGGTCTAATATTGACCCAGAAATTTCTCATTCAAACTATTACAAAATTTTGTCAGATGCCATTTTAAAACTATGTCATCTTTTAAATAATCAAAAAGTTGCTGAATGATAGCAGTAGAAAAAGCTCCAAACCACAATTTGGTAGAATTTAACTTTATAAAGTATGTTTTCCTGTTTCTAAAATGCTTGGATGTGACTTTTTAACATATTGCACATGACAAAACCACTGAGGTCTGGATAGTGAGACACCAGAATATACGTAACTGATGCAGGTACCTTTGACAAGCCACATAAAATCATGGGAAAGTCAATTTTCAATATTATCAGCCTTCTAATGAGGAAGTTTTCCTTCAATAGCATAATTCAACATGAAAAATCACAACTTTGTGTTGATTGTTCAGTTTTAAGAGTAAACATTTATTTTGATCTTATGTATAATCCTAATTTGTTTATAAAAGTTTAATGATATTTTAGCACAAATTACAAACTACCAAACTCTTCACTATTAATCATGTGTATTGACATTGACAACCTCTGTTCTTTATAAGACAATACCCTTTCTTTCTGCATCTGTAGTTTGTGCTTCATTAGGACACTGTCCATCCTTCATTATGGGTCATGAATAATCTTAAACACACAAAGCAATTTTTATCTTCTTGCATGGGTTATATGTCATGAATGGAAGAAAAAAAAAATCAGAAAGCACTCCTCCTTTATATGTGCACCATCCACTGGGCAAGAGCTTATTTATACTGTAAATCTCTGTTTTTTCTAGAATGTAATATCAAATATATGTTCAGAGGTATGTGAAGATAACTTCTGTTTTGTACTGTAGGCATAAATATTATGTAACATCTTTTGGAATGATTTAAGACTCCCAGATTTTCATCAAACATATTGCCCTCAACAAGGATTATACTTCTGTATCAGTCTGCCCCTCTTCCACTGAAAAATATGATTTTTCACTTGCTTTGGAAGTCCTAGACCCTTTTCAGGAGAAGTTGTTGAGCTTAATTTTAAAGTTGGAAGACATTCAATGGATCAATTTCCCTCTTAATAAAGTTTCATAACACTTGGGACTAGGAGTAAATGGAATACTGATCTGATAAAGTTGAAATTTTTAAATATCCATCTTGGCAATTTTTAAACATATTTTCAAGCTGCTATGCAAAACAATGATGCCTTTAAGCATTCTAATATCTATTTTAGTAGTATTATTAGCAAATTATTGCTTCTTTGAACTAAATATTTACTACTGTGAGTTAGAGATTATGTGCTTTTCCACTGATTCATAACAAATGACCACAAATTTAGAGGCTTAAAACAATAGCCAATTATCTTATAGTCTTGTAGCTTTGAAGCTCGGTTGAACACAGTGTCCCACAAGATTAAAATAACAATGTCAGCTTGGCAAGGTCTTGCGTGGAGGCTATAAGGAAGAATCAGCTTCCAAGCTCACTGATTTTGTAGGCAGAATTCAGTTGCTTGTGGTTGAAGGACTGAAATTCCTGTTTCTTTGGTGGCCAGGGGCCTCAGGGCTCCTTAAGACTGTCCATATTTCTTCTCATTTTCCTTCATCCCCAGCACCAGGAACAAATTCTTCTCACACTTTGCAACTCTTTGACTTCCTCTTTCTGGCAGCAGCAGGACAATCTTTCTGCCTTAAAGCTCTCAACGGATTAGGTCAGGCTCATCTGCATAATCTCTCTGTCTTAAATTCCATAGTGCCTTAATGTTATAAAGCACATAATCATGAGACTGATATCAAACACTCAGAGGTTCTGGAAATTAAAGCGGGGCATCTCTAAGGACCATTTTGAACTTATGCTTACCATATGGATGTGGCAGGCAAGCAAAGAGAAGCTAAAGAGCCTCTTGATGAAAATGAAAGAGGAGAGTGAAAAAGCTGGCTTAAAACTCAACATTCAAAAAATGAAGATCTTGGCATTTGGTCCCATCACTTCATGTCAAATAGATGAGAAAACAATGAAAACAGTGGCAAACTTTATAATCTTGGGCTCCAAAATCACGACAGATGGTGATTGCATCCAAGAAACTAAAAGACACTTGATCCTTGGAAGAAAAGCTATGACAAACTTAGACAACACATTAAAAAGAAGAGACATTACTCTGTCAACAAAGTTCCTGATAGTCACAGCTGTTGTTTTTCCAATAGTCATGTATAGATGTGAGAGTTGGGCCATTAGGAAAGCTAAGCACCCAAGAATTGATGCTTTTGAACTGTGGTGTTGGAGAAGACTCTTGAGTGTCCCTTGGACTGCAAGCAGATCAAAGCAGTCAATCCTAGGGGAAATCAATCCTGAATATGCATTGGAAAGACTGAGGTTGAAGCTGAACCCCCAATACTTTGGTCACCTGATGCAAAGAACTGACCCACTGGAAAAGACCCTGATGCTGGGAAAGATTGAAGACAGGAGGAGAAGGGGACGATGCAGATGAGATGGTTGGATGGCATCACGGACTGACTCGATGGACATGAATTTGAGTAAGCTCTGAGAGAGGGAAGTCTGGCTTGCTGCAGTCCATGGGGTTGCAGATTCAGACACAGCTGAGTGACTGAACTGAACTGAACCAGTACCTCTGAGAAACGCTGATCAAGATATATTTATGATCCTCTTTTCTTATTTCTATGCATTTTCCCTGGGTTTTTCCAGTGTTTGTCATTCTTTAGTTTTCATCTATAAAATGATGTTTTATAAAATAATATACTATGTAAAATGGCATACCAAATTTACCTCTTCATCCCCAATCGCAAGTTAGAAAGTATTAGTTTCATTTTCTCATTGAATTTTCAAAAGATTTTTATGCAATGTATTAAATGAATTCATTATCTCTGCCAGTCTCAATATCTATTCCTACTTCTGATGGGGAATATAAATTTATATTTCAAATAGTCTTCATTTTTCAAAGATGTTTGGCTGATCCTATATAATAACTCAGGTTAAAATCTTATTCTAGAAATATTTCCCTGCTTATTTGTACACTAACCATCAGTATTATTTCCAATTTGTTTTTTTACAAATCTATTTTAAACTGTTTTGCCATATCATAAGGACTGATTAATTATAGAATGGTTAAAGCACCACTGTCTACAGTCCATGGTGTATGTTGGGGTCAGAAGTAAGTGACAAATTTGTATAAAATCTGGACCATCACACATGAAGATTAAATACAGATGCTGTGCCAACCTATGTATGAAATCATAGTCTATTATTCAGATAAAAATAAATGAAAATGGGAGGTCTAATATTTTCTTCCCATCTGTGTAGTATCTATCAGGGATGCCTATGCATTTTAAGACATCATTATTATGTATGACTCCAGCTGCAAACACCTGTCATTCATTGCCTGAGGGCTTTCTCTTCCCACTAAAGTCTGTATGGACTTCATATGGGGAACCCAAGAATTGCCACACAATTCATGTTCCTAGGGGCAACTCTTAACTGAAGACTGATGTGAGTTGGTGGATAATTATCAGCTTAGCTTCTCATTTATTTTATTCTTCTTCTTTTTTTTTTTTTAGCAAAAGTATAGTCGAAGCATAGCCACTTCCTTCTCCAGGGGATCTGCCCAACCCAGGAATTAAACCGGGGTCTCCTGCATTGCAGGAGAAGGCAATGGCACCCCACTCCAGTACTCTTGCCTGGAAAATCCCATGGATAGCAGAGCTTGGTAGGCTGCAGTCCATGGGGTCGCTAGAAGTCAGACATGACTGAGCGACTTCACTTTCACTTTTCACTTTCATGCATTGGAGAAGGAAATGGCAATCCACTCCAGTGTTCTTGCCTGGAGAATCCCAGGGATGGGGGAGCCTGCTGGGCTGCCGTCTATGGGGGTCATACAGAGTCGTACATGACTGAAGTGACTTAGCAGCAGCAGTAGCAGCTTCTGCACTGCAGGCAGATTCTTTTGCATCTAAGCCAGCAGTGAAGCTCCTATATTTTATTTACAATGTGTTAATTTCCGGTGAACAGCAAAGTGATTCAATTTTATATGTATATACATATATTTATATATATTCTTTTTCTATACTCAGGTTTATTGTTAGATACTGAATATAGTTCTCTGTGCTATATAGTAGGACCTTGTCATTTATCCATTCCATATATAATAGCTTACATCTGCTAAGCTCAACTTCCCACTCCATCCTTCCCCTAACTCCTTCCCCACTGGCAACTACCAGTCTGTTCTCTCTGTCCATGATTCTATTTCTGCTTCATAGATAGGTTCCCTTATAATGTATTTTAGATTCCACATGTAAGTGATATCATATGTTATTTGTCTTTCTCTTTCTGGCTTTCTTCAGTATGATCATCTCTAGTTGCATCCATTCTAGCCCTTCATTTGAGATAGCTCTAACACAGAGCCCACACTGCCTCCCAGAGGCCCTATCTAAATTAACATGTTGTGCACAGGAGTGACTTGCTTATTAGCATTCTTCATGGAATCCAGGCTCTTTCCTCTTTCCCTTCCTGACTTCCCTGCTGGTGCTTTCTGGGACTACTCCCCCAAAAGTATTATTATGTGTTTGCCATGGGATCTTCCTTTAGCAAATTCCAGCATAAGACTCTCCCTGGGGAACCTGCACCATAGTAGAATAGAGACCACTCTGCTATAAGATAAAATCTACACATCTCATCTCACAGGTAAAAGGCCTCATCATCTAGCCCTTTCCTCTTCCCTCCCTATCTCTTCTCACTCATGGTACAAACTCACCAAATGTCTAACCACTCAGTAAAAACCTCATTCTTTTTCACTATCCTATTTCATTACACCGTTCAATGTTCTCTCTCCTATATGACTGAACATGTTTCCTAGAGGCCTGGATTACTGTGGGGGGTCTAGAACTAATTTAAATGCAGAATAGGTGAATTAATAGATTAATGAATAAAAGTACATCTTAAATACCATCTAAATAGACTTAATTACTAGCAAACTGTTTTCTTCAATTCCCTGGTCTCATATATATTAGAATGTTTGAGTGAGTGCTCAGTCATGTCCAACTCTTTACAACCCCATGGACTGTAGCCTACCAGGCTCCTCTGTCCATGGGATTTTCCAGGCAATAGTACTGAAGTAGATTGCCATTTCCTTCTCCAGGGGATCTTCCCGACCCGGGTATCGAACCCTGGTCTCCCCCATTGTAGACAGACGCTTTACCATCTGAGCAACCAGGGAAGTCCAATTAGAATGTTTACTATATGGTAATGCAAATTCTGGTACAAAGAATTTCAAACAACTCTAGTAGCAGCCATGAGGTCAGTTCTTTAAAAGGTGCACTTTTATTAGTAATGATGCCACCTCTATCATAACAAAACACAATCCTCTTCTTATCAAGAACTATAGGAAAGATATGGGATGATATAGATGATCCCTGTGAAATATGCCAATAGCATGTATCACTAAGGTACTTTAAGTTATAATATTTTTAAAAAGGAATTTCTAGTCACATAGCTCCCCTCATTTATTCACCAAAGGAATACGTAAATTAGCCTCTTCATATCCAGATTGAATAATATATACAGATATCACCACAACTGACAAAAGATTGTAATCATCGGATAGGCATGTTTTTATAGATGATCACATCAGGAAAAGAAAGCCCATCCTACACCTTCCAAATGGCATTTCATGGTTTATACCAAAGAGCCACATAATTTGCAGCAAAACTAAATATGGGACATACCAACTAAACATAAGGCACGTCCTATCTGACCAGTTGTCACACAGAAAAAAATCCTACTCACAATACATCCAAATCTGTGTAATGCTGCGGGGCGGGGGGTGGGGGGAAGCATCCATTAACAAATCAGTTTTCAAGTTATATGTAAAAGAGGATTTAGTTTAAAGAATACCACAGTTACCTTTTGCAGTGTAATTCAAAAAGGCAGAAATAGAAGTTTTAAGGTGCAATATGTCTTATGTAAAAGAGCAAAATAAGTTTTGCTGTTTGACCTTTCAGATATTATTTTTACACGATTCCATCCCTCATGCTCTCCTCTATTTCATGTAACAGAAAGTAAACCATCAAAATACAAAACATGCTAACGCTTCAGAAGTACAGTTTCTGCAAAGCTTGATGCAGCCATAATCTTTCACAAATTAAATTCTAAAGGTTAAAAAGAACTCAACACTAAGAGTATGAATGGAAGAGGAAAAAGGTGCCCCTGGGAAGTGTGAGAATCTGCTTCTTTTTTGTTCTAATAACAGGACTTTTTTATGCATGTTACTATTTTTTTATTTTCAGCCTCAAAGAGTTCTAGCTTTTGGACAAAGCAAGTTTATAATGACAAATAAAAACTAAGTATGTACAGGGTGCTTTTTTCTTTTTTCCCCAAGTTTGCCATGAGACAAGGCCAAGGATTGTCATCAGGGAGAGTCTGGAATCTTTAGACTCACCTGTCTTTCACACACACACACAAAATACAAAATACATCTCTATCAGAAGTCATTGCTGCCAAAATAAATTCACTTCAGGCAGTAAGTATTTCAATAGATAATAAACTGGATGGATTAGATGCCAGGGTCGCTATATTAGAAAGCTCAGATGGAAACACAGATCAAAACACCGAATGGCTAGAAGGCAAGGTAAAAAAAATAAAAAATACAGGCAGAGAGCATCTCCGCCTGTTTTTCTTACAATACCATCAAAGACAGAGGGGTCTTTGAACTTTGGAGGGAAAATGTAGGGAAAAAAAAAAAAGAATGATTACAGCAGGTGCTATCTTCCTTTTTTCTCCTGGTAGATTGCATGACATTTTCACAGAACCTAAGATCCGTTAGGTGCAAAATACTGTATTTTAAATTAAAGTCTTGACTAAGTAACACATCATTGATTAAATCAAAATGAAAATCTGTCATAATTATAATCTTCAGTCTCCATTTTAACTTCGTGTTGTTGTTGTTGTTGTTGTTGTTTTTGAAATGTTAAATTTCTCTTTCTTTCTTTGCCTCTGATATTTTTGGAGAAAGATGTTACTGAATAGTTAAAATTTCTCACTGTCATACAGCAGAAAAGAAGAATACAGCAAATTAAAAAGTTCAAAAAATAAAATAGAAATACTACAGACTCAGAAGAAAACCTCCACATGATTTTCTAACGAGCTGCTAGTGATGAATTGCGTTGAAGGATACCTTCCTTCAGCAACACAAATAAAGCATATTGCTCTCATAGATGGAAAACAAGTGTAATCCTACTTATTGACTATTCTGATGGTCAACTAATATTTGCCACTGTAATTCCCTTACAAGCTTAAATGGAACCAAATAACAGATTAATTGCACACAGAAACAATGGCCCTATTATTTTTGTTGTCTCTTGCACTGAAGCTGATTCACAGCAGATGTTTCCATTTCTGTTGTTATGCATAGCACAGACCTCCATATAAACCATAGCATCAGGCACTCTATATTTGCATTGCTGTTTTTCTTTTGACTCTTTGATTGGAAGGATATTATTATTATGCTCACTTACTATTTATTGAGCAGCCACATGAGTGCATTGCACAGCTGCATAATACAAAAAGACAGTCCCAATCCTATACAGAGATTTGACTTAAAAAAAAAATAACAAAACTCCCTGTACTCCCATTAAAAAGGTTATTGCCTAAGAAATGTTTTATTTGTTTTAGTCTTGCATGGTTACCTATTTTACAAAATTAGATCAATTTTTAATGACTGCATTAAATTGCAATGTCTCCATTCAGAAAATGGACCAAATAAAATCCATTCTTTAGGTAGTTAAGAAGCATGAAAATAAAACTTGGCAGAATGTCAGTCATTTATATGAGTATGATTGCAGACAGAAGAAAGAGGCATGTAGTTAAATTCCAGATGTTAGGATTTTTAACAAAATATTTTCCTTCCCAAAGCAGCATATCTTTAAGGTTAAAAAAAATTACAGCAAAAATCAAATTTCACTATGTGCTGTGTAATCAGTATTTTGTGTGTCTGGATTGACACCAGGCCTTGGGAACAACTCAGAAACTATAGATTCTGAAACATCTCCTTGTTTGCAGTAACTGTAAATTAAGACTATCAGAAGCTGGAGTGCTCAGAGAATTTTCATCTCAGCCATCATTAGAGAAATCAGCATAATTACCAACACTTTTGACTTCAGCTATATTCTCACTCTTTGTTTATTCCTATATGTTTAAAAATTTGGATGGAGTGTCTTTTGCACATGTAGGTGGAATATAGAAGATGGCCTTAGACCTCCTCCTACTAATGGTGGGAAGGTGAACTTGACCCAGATTTTTTGTCTAAGATTTTAATATATTTGAAATGCCTTAAAAATATTCTATTTTAGGCATTATTATTTATTTAGCCCAACTTCATTTGTTCATTAGATAATATTTTCAGTTATTACAGTAATGTTTATTGAACACTTACTATGTATTTAGTGTTAATTTGCTAGAGATTAAATGTAGAAAAATAAATATAAAATGTTTCCTCTTTCACAAAGCGTATAGTCTGGTGAAGAAATACAGGACTTATATAAAAAATACACACATATTGTGCTAACACTGATAAGAACAATGAAGGAGAAATAGAACTTCTGGTGAGAGCGGAGTATTAAGAATGATACCAAATTTATTTATTTATAGGGGTTTTTTTGTTATTAAATTTGTCACAATATTGTTTTTGCCTTATTTTTGTTGTTGTTGTTGTTGGTTTGTTTGTTTTTGGTGAGGTGGGTGCAGGGATTTGCTGTGAGGCATGTGGAACCTTAGTTCCTCAACCAAGGATCAAACCTACACCCTATACACTGAAAGGCAAAGTTACAACCACTGGACCACCAAGGAAATCCTGGGTACCCAATTGTTATTAGAAAGTTAAGGGACCTCTCAGACAAGAGTTACTTCTGACTCTGTCTACAGCCTCTTCTTGCACTGACTTGTTTAACTCCACTCATTGTGACCCTTTAACTTCACGACGATGAAGTTGACTTCTTCGCAATGTGACGGTCTTTTTAATTCCTTTTCTCATGGTGTGCTATCTCAGAGAGACCAGTGTTTATGGTCTCTGGTCAATACGCCAACTCCCCGTCCCTTTGCCTTCCTCTTGCTTCTCTGGAAAACTACTTTCATAACCCCTTCCCACACTGCCCACTCCTGATGAAGCCAAATCCAGCCTCAGTACCCTGACACTGAATTAAATCTCAGAGACAGTTTTTGATGAAATAGAACAGAGTAGCTTTATTGCTCTGCCAGGTAAAGGGGGCTACAGTGGCCTCAAAACTGCATGTCCCAACTCCAGGAGACAGGCTGTGGGGAGTCTTATAGTGCAAAGTGGAGGGTACTGATAAGGATCAAGATGCACACAGGACCCACATTCCTTCAATCTGGACGTCATCTGGGGTCAGGTGATGATAGGTGAACCGTGACTTTCTGTGGGATAAAGAGTGCTTCATCAAGTAATTAACGTCTTTCTTTTGATGGGGGCTTTAGTTCTGCAGAAGAGCTCAAAGATCTTGTTATATGTAACCCTTGAAGGGGAACCAGGACTCTGCCCTCAAGGAGGCACTGTTGTTTCTTGACTGCTCCTCTTTCGTTTTCCTATCCACACCCCCACCCCCCTTGATTAGCAACTGTTCGAACCTCTGCCCTTTAGAGCTTGGGGAAGAGAACACCGAAAGGCTTTTGTGCCCAAGAACCCACAGAGTCTTGCTCAGTTTCACAGACCTCACAGTGCTGATGGGAAACGGGTATTGATGGTCACAAAAGCCATGTGTTTTTATGGTCACAAAACTGATAGATCCTTAAAATCACCTGCTTCTCCTACTGCATTTCAAACTTTCTCCTCTCTTCCAAATTGATTCTGCCCTTCTACCAGCTTTCAACTTATCTGCTTCTTCAAAAGAAAAAAAGGAAACCATTGCATCCAACCTTTATCTTCCAAAAAATAAAAATTCACTCCTGCACAATGGAACCCATCTTCTATACATACACTACTTCTTGTTCTGAAAGAGCATCTGTTCTTCCTTTTTAAAGTTAATTCCCCTTTCACTTTCTTAGGAGTGAACCTGGGTACTGATCTTTCTCCCTCTTGATTTATCACCTCTCCCTCTCAAAATGATTCTCTTCTCTTCCTCTGCCCCTCCCTTCCAAAAAGTTCCAACTTGACGACTCTTTCCCTCTAATTCCAATGTATCTCTTGAGTTCCTTTCAGAGCTAATCTCGTGAAGCTTTGTTTAGAATTTATGATCTTCAAGGCCATGTATCTTACTGTTTCAGATAGTAGTTTCTCTTCTCTTGTCTGCCATGCTAAGTCGCTTCAGTCGTGTCCAACTCTGTGTGACCCCATAGACGGCAGCCCACCAGGCTCCCCTGTCCCTGGGATTCTCCAGGCAAGAACACTGGAGTGGGTTGCCATTTCTTCTCCAATTTGGAGAATGTCTGCCATGGAACTGCACATTTCTGGTTTTCTTCTCAACACTCTGGCTTACATTTTCTGTCTCCTTTAGAACTGTCTTTTTCTGTCTAGCCATTTAACCTTAGTGTTTCACAATATTCATCAAGGTCTTCTCACTTTGTAGTCTGCCTCAAGGCAACCTGTTTCTCTCCTATAAACACATATATCTCAGAAATGTATGTCATTGATCTGACTTCTCCATGTGATTATATAAAAAATACTTTATAGTCGCATCTAAAAATCTAAAATCTAATCCATGATCTCCTCCACCCACTTCTAAAATATCTTGTGTGTATGCTAAGTTGCTTCAGTTGTGTCCAACTCTTTGTGACACTGTGGACTTTAGCCCACTAGGCTCTTCTGCCTATGGGATTCTCCAGACAAGAATACTGGAGTGTGTTGCCATGCCCTCCTTCAGGGGATCTTCCTGACCTAAGTGTCTTACATCTGCTTCAGCTGATGGGATCTAACCACTAGTGACACTTGGGAAAGCCAAACATGTTGACCCACCCCAGAGTTGCTTTTCCCACTGACTACACACTATTTATCTAGTTGCCCCAAGTCTAAAATATGGGAATCATCTTGACCTCCCTCTTGCTCTATCACCAAGCTCTATTTTTCAGTGTCACTTATATCCATCTACTTTTCTCCATCTCTATCACTGCTCCCCTAGTCTACAGCATCATTTCTCTTTTCAGCTACTTCAACAAGTGCCTAGCTATTCAAACTGAAGCTCCTCACAGTGTTATTCAAAAACAAGCAGAATTATATTCTTGAAATGTAAATCTCTATATGTCATGTTCTTACTAAAAACACTTCAAAGGTTTTTCTGAGCTTTGTGGATGAAAAAAACATCTTTCTATGGCCTGAAAGATTCTACATCAGTGAGCTCCCCTTGCCTCGCTGGATCCATCTTGCATCATACTTCTGTACTCTCTCTACATGCCAGTCACTCTGGCCTTGCTTTAGTTCCACATTGGAAATGCTTTTATCTAGCCATGTGCTTCTTTGAACGTGCCGTTCTATTACATTGCAATTTGGGTGATCCTTTTGAGAGTGAAATGATCCTCTATTAAAAATTATACAGAAGCAACAGGCATAAACAAGAATGAATGTGAGTCAGTTCCAATTGAGGCATTAATGTGATACTGATTCACAGAGATTAAAATACCCTTATAAGTAGAAAACAGATTTGCCACCATCACCTCAGTGTCACTCATGATATTTCATGATTCATATGTATAACACTCCTGAATCATTCTGTGTTTGTAACTGTCACATTCACCACGGTTCTTTACAGATCTCCAACTCTGCACTTTCTTCATTAGAGATACTACTGAAGCTGGGCCCAGGTATTTCATATTTTATTCTGTTGCATTTAATGTGAATCACCTTTCTGTTGTTTCTCTCTGATATTACAGTTGAATTTTTTTAATTGTATGTGAGATAGGTTAACATCATCTATGAATTTAATTTCAGACTTGCTAAGGAAGTTTTGTGAAAGACTCAGTATGTAAGAAAGCATTTTGACTGATGAGGTTGAAAGCTACAGAGGAAGTAAGAGTGGAAAGAGATGAGGAGGGAAAAAATAAGAGTGATTAGGTCAAAAGGGGGAAACTCCCCTGCAAGCAAAGCCACACTGGGGGAGAGGATAAGACCGACCACTAAGCCACTCTGGCATTCTGACTCTTACATGGTGTGACAATCAGTTTTATGTCTCAGTATGACTAGCCTCATTCTCAAAATACTCACCTGAGTGTTTTCATGAAGATATTTGTTATGGTCTGTATGAGGATTGGAAAAGAATTTCGAAATTTGAGGCAGAATGAGAGGAGAATAGACTTTGTTAGAGTGGGAGATGCTGTTAAAAGAGTGGGCTGGCTCAAGGAAGAGCCGGCTCCTTTTGTGGGCTTGTGGCCGATTTGTATAGCCTCAGGATAAAGAAAATTCCTATGGAAAGGAGTGGTGTTAGGTCATTGGTCAGGATTCTATACAGTGACTTAATATGGGGATGGGAGCCAGCTGGTTAGGAACAGGATGGCTTGTGACAATAGTTGCCGTGAAAAGTTAGTGAAAGTGTTAGTCATTCAATTGTAGCCAACTTTTTGTGACCCCGTGGTCTGTAGTCTGCCAGGCTCCTCTGACTTTGGAATGCTCCAGGCAAGAATACTGGAGTGGTAGCCATTCCCTTCTCAAGGAGATCTTCTTGACTCAGGGATTGAACCCTAGTCTCTGCTTTGCAGGTAGATTCTTTACCTACTCTTTAGGCTCCACAATATTTTGTAGATGTAATTAACATATACAATGGCTTTTGACTTTAAGTAGAAGAGATTGTCTTGGACAATCTGGGTGGAAGATCTTAAGAGCAAAACTGAGGTTTTCTGAGGAAAAATAAATTCCACCTATGGATGAGAGCACTCACTTCTTTTTGAGGTGCCCCTCCTGAAGACCTGCCCTGTACATTCTGGAATGCTGTCAATAAATCTCTTATTCTTTATAGCCAACTGATTCTGCTTCTTTGGTGGAACCCTGACAAGCCATGTTAATTACGGAAATAAATTGTTTCCACAACTGAGAAGAATTAGAAGAGTTTTTAATATCTTTAGAGTGGTCTGAGACATTCAAGGCCAGGCCAGATACTCATCTAGGAGAGAACAGTTATTACCACTGGATAAAAGTGAAGAGGATGGGGAACAAAAAATAAAAGCTATATTCTGCTCACAAGACCTACATCACCTGTGGTCAACAGGAAGGCTGCCCTCTTCCTTTCTTTTGGCTTTCCTCTGTTCATCTTTCATTTCTTGGCCTGGAAGAAAAAGCAGTGAGCTCAGAAATCTGAAAAGAACTTTCTGTATGGCTGGAGGGCAGTGTGTCAGAAGGAGAGGGCCGCCACTAGGTGAATTTGGAGCCTGAGAGGAGGTAGGCGGAGAGCAAGATCACACAGCAGTATGCTGGCCACCACGAGGATTTTACATTTTATCCTAAGTGCTAATGGAAGCCACTGCAGCATTTTGAGAAAGGAGTGATGTAACCTAATTTAAGTTTTAAGACCACTCTGGCTGCTGTGTGGAGTGGAAAAAGGATTTGAAAAAGCCAAGAGGGGCGCCTGTGAGACCCGCCAGGAGGCTATTATGGCACTCTAGGTAAGATAGCCTGTTACGAATATATCCCTAAAAACTAATCACAAACAGAGCATGTTATTTACAAGGATGCTCTTCTTAGGAGTGTATATAGGTAGGGATTGGACAGGCACCCAAAGCAAAGGGCCAGATGGTAAAATGATTTCTTCCGTAGGTCATCAGACTCTCTCCTCAATTCCCTATTACCTGGGCTGGAAATCCTGTTTGCCCCTGAGATCTAGCTTTGCTCTTCTCCACCTGCTGTGTGAAGGTGTGGCCCCCTCAGAATGTATCTGTCAGGGGGCACCTTCACCCCTGGCTTTCCAGTGACTGGGGTTGGGGGGTTAGTAAGGAGGAGGAGCAGGGAAACAAAGTGAGATAGTTTTCTTTTGCAGATTCTCTCTTAATATATGCCTCAGGTAGCTCTTTATTGGAGTCTCACTAATATCACAGTGATATGGGCAGGAGAGGCCCTGGTCCTGGGCTGAATTATCTCTGCAGGACCCAGTTCTGCCCCTTGTCTGGTTTCAGCCCCATACGCAGAGAAAGGGGTCTGTAGGCCCTGGGGACACATCCACACAGAGCCCAGCCCTTCATTCTGGACCAAGTTCCTGGTTCATAGGTCCCCACTAGTTCCTGGTAAAATAGCTCTGAACCTATTGATAGGATCTGCATGGGGAGGCCCGGTCCCTCAGAGGACGAGCATCACACTGGAGGTAGAATTTGGTAACATGGACTGCAGAGACCACATATGTGCATATAAAATATCTTTTAGTGTGAGAAAGAGCCAGGGGTGTGAAAAGAAGTTTGCAACTGTGGGTCAGGGGTGGCAGCTGCCCACCCCCCACCCCATGTTGCAAAATGTCAGAGCAAAGTTCGTGTTGCCTGAGAATCCTAAATGCAAATCTGATCTTGTAAATTATTGTCAAGATATCTTCACTGAGGTAGGATGACAGACTTCTATGAATACTCCATTTGCTAACTGAATTTGTAACTTAAATATTTATATGTATGGTTCATAGGCCTCAAATTTTTATTCTTGCTCAAGGCTGTACAAATGTGAATTATAGAGTAGGTCCTCTGTTGTGTCAGGAGGCCTTCGTTATGCAGGTAACCCTCCACTTCCTGCTTCAGGACTAGGATGGTGACAGATCCTTTTGCCAGTCAGGTCTTATTGGTGTTCCTGAACATCTCCCACACCTTGATAAATAATCCTTGCAGTAAAAGCTTCTCAATTTATAGCATGAATGTAGCAACTCTTATTGCCAAGATCCTGACAGGTACAAAGTGTGAAGGCTAGAAGTTATAGCCTAATAACGCAACATGATTGCAGATCAGAAATTTGAAGTTAGATGTGAACTCTATCTAAAATAGTGATGTGTTATATATAATGTATATGTAGCCTAACTAGTTGCTTGAGCAGAGAAACACAGTTCTGGAAGATCTGGCTCTACTAACTAGGGTTGAACTGTTTACCCTGTGAAAGAAAGAAGTCTTACTTTTCTCTCCAAGGCACACATTAAGCCCATGCTGTTGTTTTTTTACCTTTTGGAATCTGTTATAGAAACTGATGATTTTCTCTTGAAAGGATGATACAGACAGAACTCCCAAGGAATCCTTCAGGCTACTAGAACAGTCTGTCTGTCTTCTCTGGCTCTCTATATGTATACAACCCCCTGCCTACGGAGCAGAAATGCTGTAACCTTGGTGACTGGGAAAGAGATTCCACTGTTGTATCCAACTAGGACTTGGGGGATGGGGAGACAATCCCAAGGTTTATTTATTTAATTTGTTTTTGCTTTCACTAAAATATATGTCTTAACACACAGAGAAGTCTATCAGAATATATTTTAAAAAGTGAATTATCTTTGTGTACTATATATTTATTAATAATATATATTACTTTTATTTTCTGTTGTAGTTTCCTACATGTTATTTTAAAATAATTACTTTCATAATCCACTATGCTTTAAATAAAAGTAATTTTGAAGCTTCTTAGTGAATGTCCCTGTAATAGATACAGTGATAAGTAACCCTTAAAAGAGACCAAGAAACCACATCATTCTCCTAAAGACAGACAGCTTGGTTCTGTTATCTGGACAACGGAAAACTAGAAAATGTTATTAGAGCCTTCAGTAACTCTGTAAGACCAGATGATGTACCTAGGATACCCATTTCAAGATTATCAATGTAAAAAGCTTAGGATTTTTTTCTAAGTATTATTGGGATAATGGGGGCCCTCATAGTTTCCAAAGTATTTGTTTTTAGCTAATTTATTAAATTAAATGAGTAGTTGCTGTGTGCTAAGTTGCTTCAGTTGGATCTGGTTTTTCATGATGCTATGGACTGTAGTCCGCCAGGCTCCTCTCCGTCCATGGAATTCTCCAGACAAGAATACTGGAGTCGGTTGTCACACTCTTCTCCAAGAGCATCTTCCCAACCCAAGGATAGAACCCATGTCTCTTACATCTCCTGCACTGGCAGTTGGGTTCTTTACCACTAGTGCCACCTGGGAAGCCCAAATGCATAGTTATTGAATTTCTATTATGTGCTGGACATTGTTTATGGTATTGTAGACATAATGATAAATAGGCAAGTCAAGGTTTCTGCTCTCTAGAATTTATATAACTGGGAGACAAAGAATAAGTAAGTGAGCAGAGAAATGACTAAGATAAGTTCATTTAGTGATATGTGCTGTTAAGGTAGAAATGTTAAACTATCAAAGATTGAGAAAAGTAATTGCTTTAGATTGTGTGGTCAGCAAAGTCATCTTAGAGATCTGAAATATAGCTGAGGCCTAAATGTAAGAAGGATGCTTCAAGTATAAGGAGCCATACATCCAAATTTCCTCCAAAGGAACATGAGCTTGTCTTTTTCTAGGAAACTAAAGGACAGTGAATGGGAAAGTCAGAGGAGATGAGGTTTTGGACTAATTCACATGTGATTTTGGAATCTTTAGTATTAAGTTTAGAAATCTCGAGTCATAGCAATAGCAAAGATTTGACAAAGGATAATGGCAAAGGTAACTTGCAAGCTCTGTGGAAGCATCAAGAGCATCTTTTACATATGATGCTCTTCAGCAAAGAGAGCATCCACGCAGACTCCAGTGAGCCACATAGTGGGAGTGGGTGAAAGAGGCTGTAATGTATATATTTATGCCTATAGTATGAGTATAGGCCAGAGCTTTTGCACTTTGTCTAGGTTGCTCAAGTTGTTTTATGGTGTGTAATTGTTGTCTACAAGTGTGGTTAATGGTTTGGATAAAAATATGACAGATGACAGATTCCACAAGGGTGCCAAATGTGCTACATGTAATAAAGTGAGCCAGATTGACTTATGGGTGTTATTGCCCCAAGAATGGATTTATTTCCAGCATTATGCTTCAACCTCACACACAGATATGTGAAATGTATCAATTAACTATTTTATAGAGACTCTTCTTTTCATTCAGGGGTGGGAATCAGATCACTACTCCATAGATTTTTCCCCGAGGAGGTACATTTAATTGAAAAGGGTTTATTTCAAGAGATGCATAACTCCTTCACACTTACAGCCTCAGATGAAATGATAAAGGAGTAGCAGAGTTTACTATTTTCTTCCAATTTTGCCTCAGTGCTTTTTTATTTCCACTTTGTAATGTAGGGAAGGCTTGATCGATGGGTATAATAAAGAATATGAGTAGTTTAAGAAAATAAGGCAAGCTAATAGGAGTAAAATCAACCATTTTTCATCTTCATAAGTCTGGAAATCCATTTAAGATGCTACTCCAGTGGCCCCATGGATGCGGACACTCTCTCTGCAGTTGGTTCTAGATTAATGGACTGTTCAGCTTGCTGAAAAAATATTTATAAAGATACAGTGATTTTCATGCATTGATACATCATCTTTCTTGATAGGCATGTCTAACGTGTATAATTTTTTATTTAAAGGCAGAAAAATTTGAAAAGGACTAATTATATCCTACATTATCACTTGATGACACAGTATCAACAGTCTATTTTCAATGACAAGCAATTTGTTAAAGAAATACTGCCACTTGGAACTGCCAGTTTAAAATTAAACCAGATCACTTTTATGAGCTTATTACTTTTCAAAGATTAAAAGGAAGAAGTACTAGGGTTTTTGTAAAAGCAATCATCATTTATGTAAAAGTATGAAACAAGCCACATGAATTTTTAAAAGGAAATAACGTTATGTGGATTTGGGGAATCATTCGTTGTTCTGTGTGTCCCTAGGAAACCGATGACTAGGAATGACCATAAAAACTGCAATAAGTGAGCAATCTGAAACAATTAGCCTGTCTTGTCTTATTGCTTAAGATTATGTGAAAGACTCCAAAGAACAAGAGACAGCTTGGTTTATTCGTGACTGAATTTGAATTAGGTTACATGTGGACTGGCTTCAACTCTGCCACAAATTGATTGTACGTCCTTGGGTATATCCTATAACCTTTCTCAGCCACAGTCAACTCACATGTAAAACAAGATTGGTGGAGGCGATGATACTCAAGATTCCTTTTATTTCATGCTCTAACATGATATTCTACTTTTTAAGAACTAAAAATAAAATCAATAGAATATAACTTTTGGCTTAAAATAAATCCTGTAGTGCCTAAAAGTAATGACACCTGCCTTTGTTTGCTAGGGTTGCCATAATAAACACCATAGACTGGAGAGA
>SJYC01042716.1:0-14448 GCA_006408675.1 Madoqua kirkii
TGGAATTTGATATTTAACAGTCCAGGTTCTATAAAGCACATCATGTTTGGAAAAAGACTCCATGACTTCTCAGTTGAGAAATATGGGAACTGGAAAGAAAGGAATTGCCTGTGAATTGGCCTCATAGAAGGTGTGGTGGCCTTCCCCATTTGGGAGCAAGAGGCAGTGGACACAGACCAGGGGGACAGGGGACATGGAGCAGGAGAAGATTTCACATGGCTCCTCCTGGTCAGACATTCCTAGTGCAACTTCATCTGGGGGTATAGATGGTCTACTTAATTCTTTGAAGAATAAAACACTTATTTTCCAAGATTATAATATAGAAAAGCAGAAGAAAAGTTTTTCCATAATCCTTTTACTTTAGGATGATTCTTTGATCTATTTCTTACTACTTTTTCTCCTTTATACTTTTTGGACAGTGCATGTACTCAAACTCATGAATCTTTTAACATGAGAAGTGCTTATTATAATATTTAACACTTATTACAAACATCCTTGCTTATTTAACTTATATGCGGAGTAAAAAAAAAAAAAAAGGCAGGGGACTCAGAGATCGAATTGCCATCATCTATTGGATCACTGAAAAAGCAAGAGAGTTCCAGGAAAACGTCTACATCTGCTTTATTGACTGTGCCAAAGCCTTTGACTGTGTGGATCAAAACAAACTCTGGAAAAAGTCTTCAAGAGATGGGAATCCCAGACCACTTGACCTGCCTCCTCACAAATCTGTATGCAGGTCAACAAGCAACAGTTAAAACCGGACATGGAACAATGAACTGGTTCCAAATTGGGAAAAAAGTGCTGTCACCCTGCTTATTTATCTTATATGCAGAGTACATCATGCAAAATGCTGGGCTGGATGAAGCACAAGCTGGAATCAAGATTGCCAGGAGAAATATCAATAACCTCAGATATGCAGATGACACCACCCTTATGGCAGAAAGTAAAGAAGAACTAAAGAGCCTCTTGATGAAAATGAAAGAGGAGAGAGAAAAAGCAGGCCTAAAACTCAGCATTCAAAAAAACGAAGGTCATTGCAATGACAGACTATTTTCTTGGGCTCCAAAATCATTGAAGATAGTGACTGCAGCCATGAAATTAAAAGACGCTTGCACGTTGGAAGAAAAACTATGACCAACCTAGAGATCATATTAAAAAGCAGAGACATTACTTTGCAACAAAGGTCTGTCTAGTCAAAGCTATGGTTTTTCCAGTAGTCCTGTATGGATGTGAGAGTTGGAATGTAAAGACGGGTGAGTACCGAAGAATTGATGCTTTTGAACTCTGGTGTTGGAGAAGACTCTTGAGAGTGCCTTGGACTGCAAGGAGATCAAACCAGTCAATCCTAAAGGGAACCAGTCCTGAATATTCACTGGAAGGACTGATTCTGAAGCTGAAACTCCCAGTATTTTGGCCACCTGATGCAAAGAACTGACTCATTGGAAAAGACCCTGCTTGAATTTGGGAAAGGTTGAAGGCAGGAGGAGAAGGGGATGACAGGAGATGCTTGGATAGCATCACTGACTTGATGGACATCAGTTTGAGCAAGCTCCAGGGATTGGTGATGGACAGGGAAGCCTGGTGTGCTGCAGTCCAAGGGGTCCAAAGAGTTGGAAATGACTGAGCAGATGAGCTGACTGAACCATTTCTAAGTGTAAAATTTAGTGTTTTTTTCTTTTTTAGTATATTTGCAGTGTTTTGCATTCATCTTCATTGTTTTATTCCAGATAATTTTCCTCACCTAGAAAGAAATTGTACCCATTAAGCAGTAACCTCCCATTCTCCTCTTGTAGCCTTTGGTAACCACTCATCTGTTTTCTGTGTTTATGGATTTGCCTGCTCTGGACATTTCATAGATATAGAGTCACAGAATCTGTGGTTATTTGTGATTGCTTTCTATCACATGGTGTGTGTTCAGTGTTCGTGCATGCTGTTGCATGTAGCAGAACTTGCTCCTTGGCTTATGGTCCATTACTCTGACTTTTGCTTTCATTGCTTCACCTTCTCTGAGTTTACAGTCCTGTGCCTCTTCTGTAAAGACCCTTGTGATTACATTGGGCTCACCCAGATAATCTGGGATCATCTTTCCACCTTTATTTTAATTTAATAACATTTGCAGAGTCTTTTTGCCATTTATGGTAACATTTACTAGTCTCAAGGATTAGAATGTGGTTGTCTTTGGAGAGGGGGTTGGTTAATCTACCTATCACAGGGATTTTAGAGTTTTTACTATTATCCCACTTCTTGAGGCTCTGTTCTTTTTTTTTTGTCTCTCTGTTTTAAATTGAATAACACTATTGACTTTATCCTCAAGTTTACTAAATTTATCCTATGTCATCTTTATTTTTTTATTGAGCTTCTCCAGCGAGGTGGTTTTTTTTTTTTTTTTAATTTTGGAAATTATAGGTTTCTGTTGTGTAATTTCCAGTTGGTACTTAAAACAAAATAACTTCTCTTTCTTTGTTGAGATTTTTATATTTTTAATATTTGTTTTCAGATAATTCTTAACTGTTTATTGAAGCATTTGTGTGATGGCTGCTTTAAAATTCTTGTCAGAAATTCCAACTAATGATTCATTTTGATGCTTGCATCAGTGTGATTGTCTTCTCATTCAAGTCTGCTTTTCTTGGCTCTCGTTGTGACAGTGTGGTTTTCTTTTTTTTTTTAATTATATTCTGGACGTTTAGGATATTAATGTTAGGAGACTCCTGATCCTATTTAAAATTTCTATTTTAGTAGGCAGCTACTCTGCTTTAGTTTAGTGTGTAAGTCTTGGCCTACTTTTGTGAGCTCTGTAATTCCTGTGATAATTGAGTTTTCAGAGTTTTGGCAGTGCTGTTTTCCTCTGCTTTATTCTTCTGGCCCCGCAGGGACTCCTGTTTAATCTCTACAGGTGTTACCTGGACTGACTGGTGAGTGTCTGTTCAGTTCCCCCAGGCCCCCACCCCCACCCCAGGTGTGGGGCAGGGAACTGGTTGTTCCTTTGGTGAATCTGGTCTACTGTTCTCTGGGTGTGGGGTGCAGACGCTGCTGATGCTGATGTGTGGACTGGCTGGGTTGTCCCGATGGGGACTGAGAAATATATCTTCTAGATTGCTACTGTGCTTCCCTTTTCACAGTACTTTGTCCAGGAAGGATGTTTCATACTTGTTTGTTTATTTGTCTTTCTATCCTGTTTGGTGATTCTGGGAGGCAGGCTCTTCTGGTGTCCACTCATACACGGATAGGTAGGAGATAAAATAAAAACCCAGGGAACTCACAGTAATGCTTTTCTGCACATCCTGAGGGTCCTAGCCAGTCCATCTATTTCTTTCTACCTCTCTGATTGTCTGTTTCAGATTATCTTTATGATTGTCTGTTGAATTATTTCTACGATATTTAGCAGTATTTAGAAGAGAAGAGCAGGGAAATGGGAGCCCATACTAAAATATTCTAGAACTTCTAGAAGTCTAACGATTTTTATTTCGATGTGTGTGTGCTGGTATTTATTGATAGTTCTATGAATGGTCAAGGCTTTTGCTTTTACTGACACCCTACTTTTCAGAGTGTTTCTCTACATCTGTTGTTGAGTGTTAAGAACAAGTTAAGAATTATTCTTTTGTTTAAATTGTGTAGGAGTCAGAAATGTCTTGTTTTAATCACTGCCTCTTTTTATTTACTCATTTTATTTATTTATCTTCAGGGAGTGGAGCAACAGCTGTGGTCCAAGCAGCATATTGTGCCCCTAAAAAGGAGAAAGTGGCAATCAAACGGATAAACCTTGAGAAATGTCAGACTAGCATGGATGAACTCCTGGTATGCACTTCTTATATTTCCTGTATATTCATGTTAGAGTGAGAAATAACTTGAAGTTTTTTACTTTTTTCAAAATAAACTTGTGATTTCTTCATTAATAAGTATTGCTTATTGTAAAATTCATAAAAGCCAAGTAACTAGAGAAGAAAATTAGTTACAATTCTCTCATTCTGAGATTGACACTAAATGTGTTACAAGTGCACATTTAGTACTCATGGTGATAACAAAACAATACCTAAGGTGAGATCTCTGAACCATATTTTGCATATTGGTAGAAGAAGACTAAAATTACAGAAATTGGATATCGTTTTCTCATTACTACAAGTTCTTTTTTTTTTCATTATATAAATTCTTTTTCTTAAGGTACTGGAAAAGTTAATTACCTAGGAAAACCATTACACTATGGATCCTTTGTCATATAAGAAGCAAAATCCAAATGTTTTCTATAATATTCTCTATATACTAATGGTCCTTGATAGTACCAAATTATGTTTGTGAAATCCTAAGAAAATCCTTCATGTCTTATGCTTACTTTATCACCTTTTGAAATGTGTAATGACATTCCTTTTCTAAGATACCTAGGGCACCGAATAAGTTAGTAAAGCCTGGGTTGTCTAAGCAATGAACAATGTCCCTTTTGGATCTAACCCTTGGCATGAACTCACTAGTTGGATGGAGACAAGAGTCAACGAACAAGGTAAGCCTGGTGACAGCTGATCTGTTGGAGATGATTACTTTCTCTGAGGACAAGAACACTGTGTTGGGTCTGATACAGAAAGAGCAGTGCCTCCTGGACTCCCCTTACTTCTCTCAGTTTGAGCACATAGTCCCTCACCTTGATTACTGTGCACTGATCCCCTCCTGATTGACCACAGTGGGGATAAGCATAACTTCCAGCCAGGAAACCTCCATGCCACTCCCCTCCAACTCTTCTGGGGACAGGAGGTTCTAGAAGGCCACATTAAATTAGTTTATGTGTATATTGTTTGGCAAGACCGAAATAAAACTCCACAGAGAGCTAGAACTATGATTTGAGAAGTAATCCTGGACTATCACCTTCAAGATACTGTACAGAAAACAATAATATCAAAACATCATGCATTCCTAAAATTGACTACCATTATTTGATAGTGTAATTGATTTTACATGTGACTATGAAAAAATTGGCAAAGGTACAAAAAATTATAACTGGTTTTTGTACATTTATGTGGTTTCTACATAAAGATAAAATTCAAATAGAAAAGGGTGTTGGAAAGGAAATTCCTATTGATCTAAGCAACTGGGAATGACAGTTCAGACTTAGAAACCGCCACTGTTACTAGTGATGGAGCCAAGATCAAAAAAGCCAGATATTGTACAGCAAGGAAGAGTAGTACCAAATGATGCAGCTCACCGGGTAAAGGACACATTACCTGAAGACCATGGACAGCATGATAGCACCAGATAGATTTTTGCCAATGTTGCCTAAAACAATGTGAAGGCGGGAGGGAGGAACTGGATTGAGAAAAGAAGGCTGAGACTTGGTTTGAGAAAACATTGTGAATTATAACTTTTCATTTAAACCTTCTCATACTCTGGGTCAGTGCTAATCTCCCCAGCTGTCTCACGGACTCACTTATTCACACGCAAACAGCATTCATTGGCACTCCAGTAGTGAGAACCTGCGGTATACAGCTACTTTCCCACCATTTTTAGCTGCTGATTTACCATTGAATAGATCTTGAATAATATTTTTACTTGAAATGACTAATTGGACAAATCTGTTTCCTTTATCAAGACAGTGTCCTCTCTCACAATCTATGCTATTACATTACTTGATATTGGCCTTCCCTGGTGGCTCAGACGGTTAAGAATCTTCCTGCAATGCGGGAGACTCAGGTTTGATTCCTGAATCAGGAAAAATGAGAAAAAATTGTGAATTATAACTTTGCATTTAAACCTTCTCATACTCTGGGTCAGTGCTAATCTCCCCAGCTGTCTCACGGACTCACTTATTCACACGCAAACAGCATTCATTGGCACTCCAGTAGTGAGAACCTGCGGTATACAGCTACTTTCCCACCATTTTTAGCTGCTGATTTACCATTGAATAGATCTTGAATAATATTTTTACTTGAAATGACTAATTGGACAAGTCTGTTTCCTTTATCAAGACAGTGTCCTCTCTCACAATCTATGCTATTACATTACTTGATATTGGCCTTCCCTGGTGGCTCAGACGGTTAAGAATCTTCCTGCAATGCGGGAGACTCAGGTTTGATTCCTGAATCAGGAAAATCCCCTGAAGAAGGGAATGGCTACCTACTCCAGTACTTTTGCCTGGAGAATTCTATGGAGGGAGGAGCTCAGCAGGCTATAGTCCATGGAGTGACAAAGAGTCAGACATGAGAAACTAACACTTTCACTTACTTGGTATTAAAATACCAAAACATTAAAATTCTGTGCTTTAAATTTAAATATAAAGATTATTTTATTCATTTGTTTACATCTGCTGCTTTTATCAAAGAAACATCTGAAAAAAAAAAAAAAAATTGCTCAGTAGTCTAAATGCAAGGGGTGGGAGTAGGATAAGAATCTTGTTTAGTGATAAATGGTATTTTTTTAAAGTATTTCTTTCATCTGCTCTTCATGGATAGTGTCCTTGCTAAAGTTAATAAAATATGACAAGTTAACAGGTAACTAATCAAATTTTAATCAGTGAAATATCCTGGCAGGCTTAATTCCTGGTAAGAAGTCAATAATAAAACTTCAGTATCTCAGTCCATGGAGCTGCTCTATTAACCACTGTGGGAAAATTCCTATTTATTATCATGTGTGAGACAGGAAAATACTGCACTGTCAGATGATTACTTTTTTAAGGGATAAAATGGCCATGCAGCACAACTTTGGAATGCTTATTGTTGCTCTGTGTCAAAGAGCCATACTATTAAACCCCATAATGGAAGTACCACTTCTTCCAGCTTTCATCAGGAGTCCAGAATGTCATGCAATGAGAATTTAATTGGACTAAAGTGACTATTTGACATGCAGAACTGAGCTATGTCATCAAGACTCCACAGGTAGTGAGCACTTGGTGACTGATGGATAGAAGAGAATGTACATTCTAATAAAGGGTCAGGGGACCTTAGGAGTTCTACTTCGTAATTACCTGGAGCAGCAGGTGAGACCGAGCATGTCAAATAAGAAAAGTAAAATTCTAGTACTGAGGAGCAGTGCATCATACCCTTAAAATAAACATAAAACAGAGAGCCGAAGCCAAAGTTATTTAAAACTGTGCTATCTGCTGACAGGCTTTTAAAATATTCTCTTTCACTGGAACATACAGTGGAAACTTTTTGTGATATTGATATTATGGAAGAGGATGAATAACCACCTCATTGGGAATCTATTCATAACATGTTTTGTTCAACAGGTATTTGTAGGGGGTAGGTGTTTACTTCAATAAAGTTGATTATATGTAATAAATAATCATATGTTTTATGAAATTATAGATATAAACTTTTAAATATATTTGCATATTCTCTAATAATAAATGCCATTAAGATGTATTGACTTTTTCTGATATGTGAACAAAGAGTAAAAACTTTAATTTGAATTTTCTAATAAAGTGAGCACTAGTTCACCCTACACAGTCAGTTATGAGTGTCTTCATACTGAAAAAGCAGAGGCTGGAAGCTTGTGCCTTGAAATCCCTTTTCTAGAATGTGTGACTGCATTTGCTTCTCTCTAACTTGTGTGCTATTTTTTTAGGAAAGATTTCCTTTATTAACCTGAATACTTTGTTGTTGTTTCTGTACATAACAAAATAATCAATCATATTAGGAGTTGCATTGTCTAAAACATAAATTAATTAAGCTCAAATTGTTCTTTTTAAAGTCAGCTTTTAAAAGGCAGAATGTACTTTTAGTATGATTAACATCACTGATTGTTAAATTCAGCATCTGCTGAATAAGTCTATTTAAAGGAGGAAAACATCCTGGAAGAAAAAAAGAAAAAAAACATGTGCTAGAAATACAAAGAGTCTGATACATCACATCCTCCAGATTTATTTGTGTCCCTATTTAGGGATTTATGCGGTTAGTGCTAATAGCAAAGATAATTGTATTATAAATGGAGAAGAGTAAAGGGACTAAAAAATGTAAGGTTTCTAGACGTTCAAACTGATGAATCAATGACACCGGTAAACTTTGCTAAGTCCTGTGTGTACAATGTAAAGCCTAGGGCAAGCAATCATTAAATATCTGCCCAAAGAGATACACTGAAAAACGCTGTGGATGAATCAAAATAACTCACTCTACCGGGAAATGTAATGGGATGAGTTGTGATTGTATCTTTATCATAAACGCCCCTGATTCACTGGTAAGAGAAAAGATTCAGGGAGGAATTCTGTGTTCTGTCATTTTTCTCATCTGACACATTTCCCATGGACTGGGCACTTCCTGTGTGGTTGCTGAAATGTTGCTGGAATGGTTCGGTGAACAAGAGTGCTTTTACCCTAAACTGGTTTTGGGGTGAAAAACCAGGGTTGTTGTCACAAGTTTTACAGGTAGTTATGTCTTTAATCTTAAAAATCCTTTTGCTTATGCATTATACTGATACAAACAGCATCTGTGTCAACATTGCTCTGTGGCGTGCTGAGGCAAAAGGGATTTTATGTTCAGGCAATCACTTCTGCCTCAATAGTGGAAAGCAAAGTCTTTCTGATTCGAGTAAATTTACCCCAATTTAATATCTTTTTGAGGTGTAATTAATATGCAATAAACTTGCACATAATTAAAGCATAATAGTCACCTATTGCAATTTCCTTTATATAACATTCTCAAAATAACAAAATCTACAAACGTAACATAAATCTATACATGTTATTTAACATTGTTGCATAATGATCTAGAACTACACAAGTATTATGTCAATGCTAATTCCTGATTTTGAAATTATACTATCACTACAGGAGATGTTACTATTGGGAAAGACAGGATACAGCATAAACTGGACTTCTCTGTACTACCTTTGCTCTTTGTTTGGGAATCTAGAGTTATTTCAAAATAAAAAGACAAAAACCACATCGGCAGACACATATGACTATGTGTTATATGATTCCATCTAGAAAAAGCTCTGAAAAAGGCAAATCTGTAAAGAAAGAAAAAAGATCGAGGATTAATTGGGGCTTAGAGTGGTAGAAATACAGAGGGACTGCTTATAACTGGGTACAGGGTCATTTTGGGGGAAATGGAAGTGTTTTTTAACCGGATGGTGATGATGGTTACATAACCCCACAAGTTTACTAAAACTCATTGAATCATGCTTTCAATGGGTGTATTCTTTGACATGTAAAATATACTCCCAAAAAACGCAGAAATACTTCGTCATAGTGATCATGGAAAAATAAGGTCATGTTGAATTTTTCTTAACTCATGTTTTAGAATGTAGCTCTACTGACACTTTGAATTTCAAAGTGTCCATATAAGAGCAGGGGGAGGGCATCCTCAGCTTACCTGTGCCCTGGGCCCTTAGTGGTCTTTCCCAGGCACTCGTGACCACATGTCAAGGCACATGGGGTAGGGAGGGGAGGTCATGTTGAATTTTTCTTAACTCATGTTTTAGAATGTAGCTCTACTGACACTTTGAATTTCAAAGTGTCCATATAAGAGCAGGGGGAGGGCATCCTCAGCTTACCTGTGCCCTGGGCCCTTAGTGGTCTTTCCCAGGCACTCGTGACCACATGTCAAGGCACATGGGGTAGGGAGGGGTCATGCAGGATGCACTGAAGGGTATTTCTTCTCTCTGTGGCTGCACTGGTTTAGAGTTTCTGTCTGTTTCCATTGAGAGAGGAGAAGGTATGGGCATGAGGATTGCCCATACATTCTTTCCAGTTTGCTGTCTGTGGATGCATATTTCACACACAGAGGAGGCTGTAAAAGGGTTGTCATTGCAGAGTGTGTGGTCATTCATTGTCAACAAATCATTTTGTCATCTTTACAAAGCCCTAAGGAGAAAGACAGACATTCACGCAAACAAAACCCCTCTAACCTCTATAATCAGGGTTGACTCTCTATTTAGTACCAAATTTCCAGTGTCCAGTATGAGGAAATAAGGCCAGTGTCACACTTAGCAGACTCTGCCCTGAGGAGATTTATTTCTGCCCAGGTGTGCTTCACTTGAAAAAGCAACATTTTATCCTTGTATCATTTATTTACTACCCTGAGCTGTAATAGTGCATTCGCATGTTCCACTAGACTGTGGAGTGGGGCAGGGAGCGGTGGGAGTTATACTCAGCCTCCTTACTACCCGTGAGTGGACTTTGCACCTACAAGCTACTTAGCACGATTGTATAATTGATTAGTAGTTAGTAGTGAGGCTGCTGTAAGTGAAAATAGACATAGTAATAAAATTTGGAAATCAGTAACTCTCTGTAGGTTATAAATCTATAACATATTATTCATAAAATACAGACAAACACTGTAAATTCTTACAGTGTTAAAGCATCTTATATCAAACAAAACCGAGACTCATCAAAGAGATAGGAATCTGAACTATTCAAGAGTTGGGATAAATATTTGAAACATAAAGTTGGACGTAAAAGGTATTAAAGTCATGATTCTTTAAAAAAAGAAAAATCGGCAAAAAAGCTAGCAAACCAAAAACAGTGCAGCAAGTGAGATCATTTTAGTAGAAACTAGTTTAATAGAAAGTAGCCAATATATAAACAAATAAGTCTAAATCAGAGCAAAAATTATTTTCCCAACCTAACATCAAAACGACCTGCTATGATCTGAATGCTTGTGCCCAATTCACATTCATATGTTGAAATCTTAACACCTCAAGGTGATGGTGTTAGGAGGCGGGACCTTGAGGAGGCATGCAATCATTTGCTCACATGAATGGGATTGTTGTTGTTTAGCCGCTAGCTCATATCTAACTATTCTGCAACCCCATTGACTGTGGCCTGTTAGTAGTCTTCTCTGTCTGTGGGATTCCCAATCAAGAATACTGGCATGCGTTGCCATTCCCTTCTTTTAATTTTGTGGCTGCAGTCACTGTCCGCAGGGATTTTGGAGCCCAAGAAAATAAAATCTGCAACTGCTTCTACTTTTTCCCCATCTATTTGACTTGAAGTGATGTGACCAGTTGTCTTGATGTTAGTTTCTTGAATGTTGAATTTTAAACCAGTCTTTTCACTCTCTTCTTTCATTGTCATCAAGAGGCTCTTCAGTTTCTCTTCACTTTCTGCTATTGGAGTGCTGTCATCTGCATATCTGAGGTTGTTATTTCTCCTTGAAATCTTGATTCCAGCTTGTCACTCATCCAGCCCAGAATTTCACATGATACACTCTGTATACAAGTTAAATAAACAGGGAGACAATATACAGCCTTGACATACTCCTTTCCCAATTTCGAACCAGTTTGTCCTTCCATGTCTGGCTATAGCTATTGCTTCTTGACCTGCATATAGGTTTCCCAGGAGGCAAATAACATGATCTGGTATTCCCATCCCTAAGAATTTTTCACTGCTTGTGGTGATCCACACATCAAAAATTTTAGCCTAGTAAATAAAGCAGATGTTTTCCTTGAAGTCCCTTGTTTTTCTCTATGATCCAGTAGATGTTGGCAATCTGATGTCTGGTTCCTCTGTCTTCTCTAAAACCAGCTTGCACATCTGGTAGGACTTGATTCATCTATTGTTGAAGCTAAGTTTGAAGGATTTGAACACTGCCTTGCTAGCATGTGGAATTAGCACAATTCTATGGAAAATTCTAAAAGAGATGGGAATACCAGGCCACCTGACCTGCCTCTTGAGAAAACTATATGCAGGTCAGGAAGCAACACTTAGAACTGGACATGGAGCAGACTGGTTCCAAACAGGAAAAGGAGTGTGTCAAGGCTGTATATTGTCACTCTGCTTATTTAACTTCTATGTAGAGTACATCATGAGAAACGCTGGGCTGGAAGAAACACAAGTTGGAATCAAGATTGCCAGGAGAAATATCAATAACCTTAGATATGCAGATGACATCACCCTTATTGCAGAAAGTAAAGTGGAGCTAAAAAGCCTCTTGATTAAAGTGAAAGACGAGAGTGAAAAAGTTGGCTTAAAACTCAACATTCAGAAAATGAAGATCATGGCATCTGGTCCCATCACTTCTTGGGAAATAGATTGGGAAACAGTAGAAACAGTGTTAGACTTTATTTTTGGGGGGCTCCAAGATCACTGTAGATGGTGATTGCAGCCATTAAATTAAAAGATGCTTACTCCTTGGAAGGAAAGTTATGACCAACCTAGATATCATATTGAAAAGCAGAGACATTGTTTTGCCAACAAAGGTCCCTCTATTCAAGGCTATGATTTTCCCAGTGGTCATATATGGATGTGAGAGTTGGACTGTGAAGAAAGCTGAATGCTAAAGAATTGATGCTTTTGAACTGTGTTGTTGGGGAAGACTCTTGAGAGTGCCTTGGACTGCAAGGAGATCCAACCAGTCCATTCTGAAGGAGATCGGTCCTGGGTGTTCTTTGGAAGGAATGATGCTAAACCTGAAACTCCAATAAGCTGGCCACCTCAAGTGAAGAGCTGCTCATTGGAAAAGACTCTGATGCTAGGAGGGAGTGGGTGCAGGAGGAGAAGGGGATGACAGAGGATGAGATGGCTGGATGGCATCACCACCTCAATGGAC
Source organism: Madoqua kirkii (assembly GCA_006408675.1). Lineage (NCBI taxonomy): Eukaryota > Metazoa > Chordata > Mammalia > Artiodactyla > Bovidae > Madoqua > Madoqua kirkii. The sequence continues at coordinate 12,468 of SJYC01042716.1, forward strand.
GTGAGTTTAAGTGAACTCTGGGAGTTGATGATGGATAGGGAGGCCTTGCATGCTGCAATTCATGAGGTCACAGAGTCGGACACAACTGAACTGAACTGATGATAGTTTGAACATTCTTTGACATTGTCCTTCTTTGGTATTGGAATGAAAACTGACCGTTTCCTGTTCTGTGGGCACAGCTGGGTTTTCCAAATTTGCTGACATATTGAGTGCAGCACTTTAACTGCATCATCTTTTAGAATTTGAAATAACTCAGCTGGAATTCCATAACCTCTACTGGCTTTGTTCATAGTAATGCTTCCCAAGGCCCACTTGACTTCACACTCCAAGATGTCTGGCTCTAGGTGAGTGACTACATCATTGTAGTTATCCTGGTAATTAAGACATTTTTTGTATAGTTTTTCTGTGTATTCTTGATCCATTTCTTTGATCTCTTCTGCTTCTATTAGGTTCTTGCCATTTCTGTCCTTTATTGCTCCAGTCTTTTCATGAAATGTTCCCTTGGTATGTCCAATTTTCTTAAAGAAATCTCTAGTCTTTCCCATTCTATTGTTTTCCTCTATTTCTTTGCATTATTCACTTAACAAGGCTTTCTTTTCTCTCCTTCTTAATATCTGGAACTCTGTATTCAGTTGGGAATATCTCCCCCTTTCTCTTTTGCCTTTGCTTAGCTTCTCATCATTTCTCAGCTATTTGTAAGGTATCCTTCAGACAAACACTTAGCATTACTGCATTTCTTTTTCTTTGAGATAGTTTTGGTTACATTTCCTGTGCAGTGTTACAAACCTCCATTCATAGTTCTTCAGGCACTCTGTCTGCCAGATCTAATCCCTTGATTCAATTTGTCAACTCCACTGTATAATAATAAAGGACTTGATTCAGGTCATACCTGAATGGCCTAGAGGTTTCTCCTACTTTCTTCAATTTAAGTCTGAATTTTGAAATAAGGAGCTCATAGCTGAGCCACAATCAGCTTCTGGTCTTGTTTTTGCTGATCACATAGATCCTCTCCATATTCTGCTGCAAAGGGTATAATCTATCTGATTTCAATATTGACCATCTGATGATGTCCCTCCATGGAGTTATTTCTTGTGTTGTTGGAAGAGGGTGTTTGCTATGATCAAGGGTGTTCTCTTGGCAAAACTATGTTAGCCTTTGCCTTGCCTCATTTTGTACTCCAAGGCCTAACTTGCTCCCCATTACTCCAAGTATGTCTTGGTTTTCTACTTTTACATTCCAATGCCCTATGATGAAAAATACATCTTTTTTGGTGTTAGTTCTAGAAAGTCTTGTAGGTCTTCACAGAACTGTTCAGTTACATCTTCTTTGCCATTAGTGGCTTGGGCATAGACTTGGATTACTGTGATGTTGAATGATTTGCCTTGGAAATGAACAAAGGGCATTATGTTGTTTTTGAGATTGCACCCAAGGACTGCGTTTTTGGACTTTTTGTTGACTATGAGGGCTACTCCATTTCTTCTAAGGGATTCTTGCCCACAGTAGAAGATACAATTGTCATCTGAATTAAATTCACCCATTTCTGTCCATTTTAGTTCACTGACTCCTCAGGTCAGTTCAGTAACTCAGTGGTGTCCAACTCGTTGTGACCCCATGTACTGCAGTGGGCCAGGCCTCCCTGTCCATTACCAACTTCTGCAGTTTATTCAAACTCATGTCCATTAAGTCGATAATGCTATCCAACCATCTCATCCTCTGTCATCCCCTTTCCTCCTGCCTTCAGTCTTTCCCAGCATCAGGGTCTTTTCCAGTGAGTCAGTTCTTTGCATAAGGTGGCCAAAATATTCGAGTTTCAACTTCAACATCAGTCCTTCCAATGAATATTCAGGACTGATTTGCTTTAGGATGGACTGGTTTTATCTCCTTGCTGTCCAAGGGACTCTCAAGAGTCTTCTCCAAACCACAGTTTGGAAAAGCATCAATTCTTCAGTGATCAGCTTTCTTTTTAGTCCAGCTTTCACAT
>SJYC01042718.1:0-13728 GCA_006408675.1 Madoqua kirkii
TCTGTTCAGCTATTTTCAACAATAATGATCTCACTTATGAGTTTTTTAATGGAAGTTTAAGTGCACAATAAGGTGAGACTACTTTGTAAACTAACACTATGAAAGCAGCAGGTATTTTTATTTTTAGGATTTTAACATATAAACATCTTATTTGCAGAAATAAAAATGATGAAAAGAACATGATAACGCACTATATATTCAGTAATTTACAAAATATTCACAAAAAGAAGTCTTTATAAAAATTGAAATATTTTTTTAATTTTTTAAAAAAGAAAACCTTGAAAAGAGTCCTTTAAATTCTCCCACTTTCTCAGGTATGTGGAGGTTGGAGAGTGGCACAATTATTTGCAATATGTCCTATCAAGAGGTAGAATCTATTTATCCACTCATTCTATCTAAATTGGACTTGAACATTGTGTAAGTGAAATGATGGGCAAGTTCTGTATCTGTCATGAAGAAGCTACGGATTTTGTTGTATTCTTAGAACAGTATAACCCTCCATGTGTACAAGCCTAAGCTAGGGTGTTGGCAGCCGGGAGGGCCTCTGAAAGAGGACCACGGCCTCCAGGCCAACTGTCAGCCAGACCCAGACCTAGACACTGACCAAGAGCATCAGGACCACGCAGAGGAGGGAGAGCTGTGAGCAGTGAAAGTGTGGACTGAGTAAGTGACCGTAAAGAAAATGTAAATTTAAAAAGCCTACTCTGACACTTTTTTGTTGTTGTTTGGCTATGTTTGGTAAATAAATATACAAATGGCCTTCTTGTCATTGCTTAGTGGCTAAGTCGTGTCCGAATCTTTGCAACTCTATGGACTATAGCCCACCAGGTTCCTCTGTCCATGGGATTCCCCAGGCAAGAAAACTGGAGTGGGTTGCTATTTCTTTCTCTGGGGAATCATCCTACAAGATGTACACAGTCTCCGCACACAGAGACTGAACCAATGTCTCCTGCATTGGCAGGCAGATTCTTTACCACTGAGCTACCAAGGAAGCCCCAAAATGGCCTTTGATGTCATTAAAATACCATGTTAGACTTGATTATTCAAATTTATCACCAAATATTCGCATTCTTTTCTTAACATTCCCAGTGTTTATAAAAGGGAACAAAAAGACACAGATCGCAAATGTAACTGGCAAGGTTAATTAACCTATTATTTTCACCACTCCAAAAGTGAGGCTTCAGCCCCAGGAAAGTCCCCTGATTTATAGCTAAACATATTACCCTGTCTGTACTGAAGCATCAGAAAATTACATGGAAATAACTGGATCAAGTAATGAGTATTTGTGGTCACAAAGGTTATAATAGCTACAACAACAAGGAATGTTTTGAAAAGTAGCTGCCATGACTTAGGATAAAATATATCCAGCAAGACTTCTTATTAAAAAACATTCCCAGTGTTTATAAAAGGGAACAAAAAGACACAGATCGCAAATGTAACTGGCAAGGTTAATTAACCTATTATTTTCACCACTCCAAAAGTGAGGCTTCAGCCCCAGGAAAGTCCCCTGATTTATAGCTAAACATATTACCCTGTCTGTACTGAAGCATCAGAAAATTACATGGAAATAACTGGATCAAGTAATGAGTATTTGTGGTCACAAAGGTTATAATAGCTACAACAACAAGGAATGTTTTGAAAAGTAGCTGCCATGACTTAGGATAAAATATATCCAGCAAGACTTCTTATTAAAACTGAAGAAATACATTCATCTCTTGCCAAAACTTCTACAAAAGTTAAAAAAAAAAAAAAACCTTAAAAAGGTATGTGTGGACAAAAGTGGGAAGGGAAATTTTCCACCCATATTTTTTTACTTTGTACTTTGTATAATGTTCTTCCTCAGAGATGACAAATACAACTGATGAAAAATCAATGCAAAGGCTGAATGATGCAGCTAGGAAGTCAAAAGAACCATTGTCTCTGAATAAGATGCTTTCGTCCTCAAATTACATCTCCCAGGCACATCAAGAATATTTGCTATCAGCATCACAGTTTTGCATTTTTGAGTAACTGATTTTGTCCATAGTCACTAATGCCCATAATACATTTTTCCATTAAGAAAACGAAGACCCATCAAATGATAAGATAATTTTAAAAAGGCAAAGTCCTATTATTTAAACAAAATGTTGAATAGCTACAGGTAAAGATGCGTGGGGATTTCTTTATTGTATTTCTGTAGTAGTTTTCTATAGAAGTGTCTGCATTACTCAGATGATGGAGAAATCTCACAGGAAGGATTGCCATAGCTCTCTTGGTCTTAGCTTTCTCATACAGAAATTTAGACTTCTATTTTTCCCTTGTTTAAAGCTAATTTTCCTCAGAATCTAAATCATATATATTTCCCCAGCTAAAATACCAACTCACTTTTCCATTTTTCCATATAATTTATATTTCAGCAGACAGAACAATTGGTGTGGTTACTGTTCAATGAAACCCTCCTGCTGGGCTTGAGGCTCCTGCTGTGAAGGCTGAGCCGCACACCAACCACTTACTTCACCTGGGACACCTTGTTAGTAAATTATAACCTCAAATCTAAGGAAAACTGTGAAAACTCCTAATGTTTTCTCCAAAATAAGAAAATTAATCTCAGGAATACAACAGAGCTATTTTAAAAGATAAAGTTACTATGCTAAAATGTTAGAGAATATACATACAGGTAACATTTTAAAGCTACTTCAAAAATAGCTTATGCATGTAAAAGTTCAAATTCTCTTTCCATACACACACATACACACACACACATAAACACACACACATATATATATATAAAACTTTGTGATGATGAGTTATGAAATGGAAAGTATTATGATTATTCTTTTACAAGCAAAGGTAATAACAAAAAAAAAGATACTGGAAACCTTTCAATATTTCTATAAAATAATTTTTTAAAACTATGTTTTAACAATAAGAAAATGTGAAAATCCGAACTTAACCAAACATTCAGAATTAGCATAACTCATTGTGGAACAACTTGAAATTATGCAGCTTATAAAGTAATGCAATATAATGTATACACAACAATGTTTAATCTGAGTCTGATTAAACTTTAGACAGCTTCTGGTTAACAAGACATACAGGAGATGAAGAAACAAACATCACATTGAGGACATAATTAGATGAAACTCAAACATAGGAAATTCTACAAAACCATAGGATTCAGTTCAGTTCAGTTTAGTCACTCAGTTGTGCCCAACTCTTTGCGACCCCATGAATCGCAGCATGCCAGGCCTCCCTGTCCATCACCAACTCCCAGAGTTTACCCAAACTCATGTCTATCTAGTCGGTGATGCCATCCAGCCATCTCATCCTCTGCTGTCCCCTTCTCCTCCTGCCTCCAATCCCTCCCAGCATCAGGGTCTTTTCCAATGAGTCAACTCTTCACACGAGGTGGCCAAAGTACTGGAGTTTCAGCTTTAGCATCATTCCTTCGAAAGAACGCCCAGGACCAATCGTCTTTAAAATGGACTGGTTGGATTTCCTTGAAGTCCAAGGGACACTCAAGAATCTTCTCCAACACCACAGTTCAAAAGCATTGATTCTTCAGTGCTCAGATTTCTTCACCATTCAACTCTCACATCCATACATGACCACTGGAAAAACCATAGCCTTGACTAGATAAACCTTTGTTGGCAAAGTAACATCTCTGCTTTTCAATATGCTATCTAGGTCGGTCATAACTTTCCTTCCAAGGAGTAAGCATCTTTTAATTTCATGGCTGAAATCACCATCTGCAGTGATTTTGGAACCCCCCAAAATAAAGTCTGACACTGTTTCCACTGTTTTCCCTTCTATTTCCCATGAAGTGATGGGACCAGATGCCATGATCTTCGTTTTCGGAATGTTGAGCTTTAAGCCAACTTTTTCACTCTCCTCTTTCACTTTCATCAAGAAGCTTTTTAGTTCCTCTTCACTTTCTGCCATAAGGGTGATGTCATCTGCATATATGAGGTTATGGATATTTCTCTCAGCAATCTTGATTCCAGCTTGTGCTTCTTAATGATCTTCGTTTTCGGAATGTTGAGCTTTAAGCCAACTTTTTCACTCTCCTCTTTCACTTTCATCAAGAAGCTTTTTAGTTCCTCTTCACTTTCTGCCATAAGGGTGATGTCATCTGCATATATGAGGTTATGGATATTTCTCTCAGCAATCTTGATTCCAGCTTGTGCTTCTTTCAGCCCAGCACTTCTCATGATGTACTGTGGTACATCATGGTTAAATAAGCAGGGTGACATTTAACATATGGTTAAATAAGCAGGGTGACAATATATAGCCTTGATGCACTCCTTTTCCTATTTGGAACCAGTCTGTTGTTCCATGTCCAGTTCTAACTGTCGCCTCCTCATCTGCATATAGATTTCTCAAGTGCTTCAAAAGACAATTTATGGAAAAAAAAAAAGATATTTGGGGAGGAAAATTTTAGAGATGTAAGAGGCATATTAATCATTCACAATATGTGAACATATCCTGGCTTAGAAAAAAAAAACTATTAAAAAATATGTTGACCAAATGTAAACTTTGTATATAATTTGGATATTACAATATATGATACTAAGGAATCATTTTTACTTTTTCTAAATATGATAATAGCATTTTGGTTATGAGGAAAATGTCCTTTTTTTAGGAGAAGCATGCTGAAATATATGAATATCATAATTCTGCAGCAAATGAATGTACAGCATATGTGTGTGATTATGTACACATATTTTCCAAAATATTATCTATTGCTGAACCTAGATGGAGAGACTACAGGTATTTGTTGTGCCACTTTTTCAATTTTCCCTTGTGTTTAAAGAATTTTATAACACTTGGTTGGAAACTATTATCACATATTTACATATATCAATTCATATAAAGAACACAATTTTTTTTTAAATATCAATAAATTAAACAAGAAATATTCTTTAACTTGGAAAAAAATTCTTTCTAATTGTGCAGCAATGTGTGAGACTTTGACCTTGAAGTTACAGCACTGTGGGCACCCCAATTCTACCGCCTCTTTCTCACGCTCTTGCTCTAAAGTTAGTGTTGTTCTCAAGGCCAAGAAGATGAACCAATTACTTTTGCTCCTGATGACATTAGGTTTGGGGATAGTTAATCAATACTTCCTATAGTGCAAGGCAATAAATCTTCTCTCAGAATCATTTGATTCCTTCAGGTCAGTTCTGTCACTCAGTCTTGTCCAGCTCTGTAGCCCCATGAACTGCAGCACACCAGGCTTTCCTGTCTATCAGCAACTCCCGGAGCTAGTTCAAACTCATGTCCATCAAGTCAGTGATGCCATTCAACCATCTCATCCTCTGTCGTCCCCTTCTCCTCCTGCCTTCAATCTTTTCCAGCATCAGGATCTTTTCTAATGAGTCAGTTCTTCGCATCAGGTGGCCAAAGTATTGGAGCTTCAGCCTCAGCATTAGTCCTTCCAGTGAGTATTCAATATCAATTTCCTTTAGGGCTGACTGGTTGGATCTGCTTGCAGTCCAAGGGACTCTCAAGAGTGTTTTCCAATAGCACAGTTCAAAAGCATCAGTTCTTCAGTGCTCAGCTTTCTTTATGGTCTAACTCTTACATCTATACATGACTACTGGAAAAACCAATAATATTGGCTAGATAGACCTTTGTTGGCAAAGTAATGTCTCTGTTTTTTAATATGCTGTCTAACTAGGTTGGTCATAGCTTTTCTTGCAAGGATCAAGCATCTTTTAGTTTCATGACTGCAGTCACCATCTGCAGTGATTTTGGAGCCAAGAAAATAAAGGTTATCACTGTTTCCATTGTTTCCTCATCTATTTGCCACAAAGTAATCAGATTAGATCCCATGACCTTAGTTTTCGTATGTTGAGTTTTAAGCCAGCTTTTTCATTCTCCTCTTTCACTTTCACCAAGAGGCTCTTCAGTTCCCCTTGACTCTGTGCCATAAGGGTGGTGTCATCTGCATATCTGAGGTTATTGATATTTCTCCTGGCACTCCTGATTCCAGCTGGAATCAGGCACAAGTATTTTATTCTATACTTATCTCAAAACTTTATAATTCCTAGGCTCTCTTAAGGTAAATGATGGCTATTTATCAGCACAGTTGTCCAGGAGAATCACCCCTATTTAATATCAGTTAAGTCTATCTATGACTATTTATGAATTTAAGTATTCTAGTTCTTACAAATGAGTTAAATCTGGATTACTTACTTTAATTTTAAAATAGTGAAAACCTACATTAGAATTCTACAGGGTTCACTTTATTTCTACTCTACCATGAGCATTTCTTGAGTTTTCACTAAGTCCTAGGCCTAGTAGTAGAAGCTGGCCTAGAAGTAGGAGCTGGAAATAGCATCAAAATATTGAGTTATTTATTGATTATTTTCTCATCCTTCTCCTTCCCTGCTTCACTCATCAGACTATCCCTAGATTCATTATAAACCTCCTTTTACCTTCATCCTGTACAGAAATGAAATATTTTAAGAAAGAGAACAATCCTTTTGCTATATGTAGCAATACAATTATTATAAGTAAAAAGGAAACTTGCTCACATCCAGAATAACAGCCTACACGTTCCTCCCCAGGGTCTGAGAAAGGACTGTTGGAGGAGTGGAGGTGGAGAATCCTGCCAGGGAAGGATTACTACCTAACATGGTTGTCAGAGGGCAACCATGGGAGCAAGCACTGGTACGAATGGACCACGCCTATGCCATCAGGAAATAAGGAAGCAGATATAACAAATATGGCCAACTGACCCAACAGGCATGACTCCCCTTCCTTCCAGATAAAAGAATCCCCGATATGAAACTCCAAGCTGTGCACTTTCAAAGTTGCAAACATGCATCTAGTTCTAGCAAGGAACCAGAGCCTGTGCCATCAGTGTCAGGGCTGGGTGAAACTGTAGCTTGCCTGCCATCTCTTACTGCTGATCATCCTTCAGCTCTACCATCTCCCACTTCCTGTCCGTCCCCCAGTCAGTAACTCTTTCCTGCTCACTTGATGTCAGCCCCTGTATGCCAGTTGTTTTACTGTACTATTGTACTTTCAAGGAACTATAATGTTAGATTTTAAATGTATTATTTATGCATTTTTATGTATTATCTGTATGAAAAGTATTATAAATCTAATATGATACAGTACTATAGTACTGTATAGTACTATATAGCTTATTGTGTTAACTGCGTACTGACACTAACTTCATTGGACTTAAGAACTAGTTGGCTTTATGTACAGGCTCTTGGAATGGAACTCATTCATATGTAGGGGACTTACTGTAATAGAAATTTTGTCATTGAGTCTTCTAGTGCTTTGCAGGAGGCTCATGTTCTCCCTTGGAGAAGACAGTGGCACCCCACTCCAGTACTCTTGCCTGGAAAATCCAATGGCCAGAGGAGCCTGGTAGGCTGCAGTCCATGAGGTCATGAAGAGTCGGACACGACTGAGCAATTTCACTTTCACTTTTCACTTTCATGCATTGGAGAAGGAAATGGCAACCCACTCCCACTCCAGTGTTCTAGCCTGGAGAATCCCAGGGACAGGGGAGCCTGGTGGGCTGCCATCTATGGGGTCGCACAGAGTTGGACACGACTGAAGCGACTTAGCAGCAGCAGCAGCAGCAACATGTTCTCCATAGACCTACTAATCGAATTATAATTGATCACAGGCAATCACTACACCATTCCCTTTACCAACAACTGATTTAAACATGGACATAAGAAGAAATACTAACTAGCAAGTTCCTGGAAAATATCTTTTGAGAACTGCTAGGATGGATTCCCTCCTGGATGAAAATAATATGCAGTGGCACTAACCTTCCTATCTTTCTGCCTTTGATGTCACTGATACCTGAAATGGAGACAGCCAACTTGTAACTAGCCCCACAAATACCAGTCCAAACACTACAGAAAGGTGGAAATTATGTGGTTTCTTGATGACATCATTGAACAGCTAAATTCAATAAACTGAGAAATATCCTGCCTCTAGACTCATATGATGTAAAGTAATACATGTTCTTCATTTAAGCTGAGTCACAGTTTATTGCTTGCTGATGAAAACATACTAACTGAGGCAACTATATAAGTGGAGGGGAATGATAAAATTTGTACAGCTCCAAACATGTGTTTTAGGATGTGGACATGGTGGAATAATCTGCCAAGCACTAGAAAAAAGATGAAAGTATCTGGGACTAAAAACAAGACCCACACATTTGGTAAAAAGGACTTCGTGAAGTGGTTTGTTAGTGAGTCTGTCCTTCGATGTAGGGCTGGACTGTTAGTCAGTCAAGAGAGAATGTCTCTGGACAGTTTGATGCCTGCAAACTTCAGCCCATGATTAACGCCAAGAATGTCAGGGTGGGATAATGGGGTACAAAAGGTGAGAAGATGATACAGAAATGCTCTTGTGCAGGTAACAGTAGCAAAGGAAGAGTAAGCACAAGCTCATCATCTAAGACCTCGGTTCCCAAGAAGCAGGTCCTCAGGAAATCCTGTGGTCCACTGTAGGCAACCCTGCTATTGGACAGAGTAACCAGCTGAAATTCTGAGTTGGAACTGAGGTTTATGTACTCAGTCAATGTGGAAATAGGGAGGGATATAATCTTAAAAAAAGGAATAGAAGAGATGAATAAAAATTTAAGAATATAATATATGAAAGACAAGCTATGCCAAACCAACTATTCCTTGCATTTTAAAGAAAGACAGATCCAGTTCAGTTCAGTTCAGTCATGTCTGACTCTTTGTGACCCCATGAATCACAGCTCACCAGGCCTCCCTGCCCACCATCAACTCCCAGAGTTCACTCAGACTCACGTCCATCAAGTCAGTGATGCCATCCAGCCATCTCATCTGCCGTCGTCCCCTTCCCATCCTGCCCCATATCCCTCCCAGCATCAAAGTCTTTTCCAGTGAGTCAACGCTTCACATGAGGTGGCCAAAGTACTGGAGTTTCAGCTTCAGCATCATTCCTTCCAAAGAAATCCTGGGGCTGATCTCCTTCAGAATGGACTGGTTGGATCTCCTTGCAGTCCAAGGGACTCTCAAGAGTCTTCTCCAACACCACAGGTCAAAAGCATCAATTCTTTGGCACTCAGCCTTCTTCACAATCCAACTCTCACATCCATACATACTGAAAGACAGATTAGGATAAATACATAAGATGAAAGAGGAGATGCCAGTGACCCATGCTATAATGAAGAAATAAACAAGGGTTCTATTCTGTGCTGAGGCTAAGATAGATTTTCCAGAAAGTAAGGCTAGAAGAATAGTGAGGCTTAGTTTGGGTGTGTCTGAATACATTGAAGGAAGCCATCTGGGTGTATGGTGTGAAGAGACTGGATGAAAGACACCAGTACTGACTCTTGAGTCCAGCTCTTAGCAGCAGAGACAGCTGCTTCAGTTGTTCTAAAAGGGCAAAACCTGATTACTGCAAGCCCTGTAGACCCATCTAAGTACTGGGGTCCAGAAGCTCAGATTGATCACAGTTACTGGGGCTCCTGAAGCATTCTAAGCTTCCATATTAGTTACTGGTAACTATGTATCATGTCTAGTTGATAGGAAAGTGGATACAGAAAACAAGACAGGCGCCCCATGAACATCAGTGAGGCACTCAGTGATCCAGCATTTATTCTCAGAGGCTGTGGGAAACTTGGTGCTGATGGTTCATGGAGGTCGTCGAGTGTCCTTATTTATGTAATCTCAGAGCTCAGGCAAGAGGAAGAGTTAGGATGGGAGAAACCTATGCAGGGGAGAGGTCAATGGAAGTGGCAGTGAGCAGCAACGATACATAGATAAAGGCTGGGAGAAAAGCTAGCTGGAGCTCTGCCCTTTGCACTTTTCATTGTGAATTCCAGAAGATTGCCTGACACACAGCAGGTGCTCAATAAATAATTGTTGGATGGATGATTTAATTAATCGAGGCTGTGTGGTAGCCCATTATGATCTAAGTGTTATCCTTCACAGCGAAAAGTATGTGTGTATTGCTTCATCCCACAAGCTGACCTCAAGTTTCTTGGCCACTGCATCTCTCACATTTTAAACTGGCCATATTTCTTATTTCATAAAATGAAATAAATGCTAATGTTCTAGCAGAGGAATGTAAACAAGTGTGCTTCGACAAATTCAATGTGACTAAAAAGAAATGGTAGCAGGTGGATGAAAGTGGGTCCAATTAAGATATATTTGCTTTTGTGCCACAGATTCTATGCTTTTCGAAATACAACTGTTAGATGATAAGGGGATGGGGTCTATTTTTTACTCTTTTTTTTATCTTGGAGAAATAAATTTTCTCATCGATAGTTTATGCAGTTCTCTTTTCATACTTCGCTTTTGTGATGCTTCCTTTAAAGACTTTCTGTGCCGTTTTATTTTGTGCCATTGTTATGCTGGATTTGTTGTTGTTATTTCTTGCATTTACATTCCTCAGAGAAATAATACTCAACAGCATAAAAATCCCAGAACCACATCAGGATAAAAGAGATGATTTATAAACACATAATAGTCATTTTTGGTACTTTTCATCATTAGTCAAGCTGAGAGAACAAATTGGAATTTGTGCTTCTGGTGGGCTTTCTGAAGGGATCCTCAGATAAATGTAGCCAAAGATGAAAGATAATTCCAATTAAAAGATAATGGATATTATACACAATTACGGCTGTGGCCAAGTCAAACACTTTGGAATTAAATGTCTTTGTGTGAGAAACCACAGTGTTAAATAAAATAATCAACAGGAATTTATTTCTGTCTTTGCTCTGATCTATTCACATCTCCTGTTTTGAGTAGCAAGTGACAATTCTATTTAAATACAAAGACACCAAAACTTTCCAACCTGGAGTAAAGGCTAGCATTTAAACTAGTATAGTATTTTATTTAAAATTTTTAGAATTTAGCATCTGATTGTATTTATGTTCATTTCATTTTGCTAATTTAGAGCCCCAAACTGGAAAGCTCCTGCATGACAAATAATTTTTGATCCTAGTGATGACATCTTTGTCAATGTTCCATGTGCTAAATTTATCACATCTATAAGAAAATATGGCAAAATAGATAACAGAAGAAATGATAGGATTCTTACTTTAAAAGCTATGCTACCACATGTCAGTTCATAGGACTATACCTGAGACTCAAAGAATAGTAGCAAAGAGAAAACAGTAAAATTAGTACAACCAAATGAGTAAAACAAATGTATCATTAATTCCAGCAAAACCGCTAAATCCAATGACTCATTGATATGACTGTGTCATGTGTAGATTTTAAAAAGAATTTTTAAATAATGGTCTTTTTTCCTTGATAGCCTGTTGATTATCTGATGTTACCAATGAAAAAGTGAGAGTCCCCTAAGGTCATGGAAGATGTGTTATTTTAGTGTATAGTTTCATCAAAAAGAGAAAGAAAAAAAAAAAAAGCAAAGACAGACATATGTAGATGAAATACAGAGTGGGAGGATTATTATCACTTCATGCTTGATTCAATTTAAAATCCCACAGCCTTCTCAGTCTCCAAGGAAACTTAATCTTTTGCCCCATGGATTATCTCTAGGTACCAAGTAAACATTTGACCCTGAAGTTCTGTGACTGCTAGCTGCTGCTGCTGCTGCTGCTGCTAAGTCACTTCACTTGTGTCCGACTCTGTGCGACCCCATAGATGGCAGCCCACCAGGCTCCCCTGTCCCTGGGATTCTCTACAGTTTATCAAAAGTTGTCACCCTCAAAAAATAAATCAGATCTCTGAGTTCTCCTCATTGTGTTCTATTAGGGCTCTGATGAGTCTTGTAAATAATAAGAGATGTTGTATCTTTCCAAAACCTGGTTATATAGAGATATGCCTATTAACTTAATGTCTGTGTGTTTGTCCAGTTTGTCAATTTCAAAACCCACAGAATGGGAAGGAGGATGTGAAATTAGAACTGGCTATCAAAACACTCCCCAAAGTGGACTTGAGGGACATTTTGGGAAAGGGTACAATAAGATCCCTAATGTTTATTGCTCCCACTGCAAAGAATACAATTAAGGTCCCTTAATGTTTATTGTTCCAGCCTGAAAGAACACCATTAAGTCTGAAGCATCACCTGATGACATCCTCATCCAGCCACACTCCTTGAGCACAGATGGGACATTATGTAACACAAAGAGAGCTGGGTTGCTCACCTGGATGCATTCGAAGAACCCTGTCAAGAACTTTTCTTTAAACAAATCCAGTAGCAAGATAATATGGCAGCCCACCTCCCCCATCTGCCAACATCCTGTAAGCTCTGTTGGCAACATGAGCAGAACTGAATCAATATTCATGATTCCTGTTTTTGGGGGGAAGAAAATGAAAGAAAGAATTTTTTAAAAAAACACTGTATGTTCTGCTGTATTAGTATGTCTAATGAGAATAAATTAAAACTCAGCTGAGACATGACCCTGAACCTTCTGCTTCGTCTTAACTGTCAGTTTAGCCTCCCTTAGCACTGTGATCAACTACATTCTAAGTACAAGTTGACACTGGCTCAACGTTTTGCGAATACCGGTAAAATAGGAGGGGAACTGCCTGAAACTCGATGCTGATGGCACCTGGTTCTGCCCCATTACACCTTATCTTGGTCTTCAGCTTCACGTACTCCAATTTCATTTCTTTAATAGCCTGTTTTTGATAAGAATCTTCCCCTCTCTGCCCCTTCCTCAGCCAAGTTCCCTTTGTGGTGTCATTGCTAACTTCTCACAATGTGACTTCATTTCTCTAAGAAATTCCCAGCAGCGGTCTTTAATGGCAGGTTAATGGGCTGTTAAATCTCAAATTTTCCAGGATGATTTTGTTACTAGAAGTAGTCTTCCTCCTATTTCCAGTGTGGTCAATAGAGGCCTGTATTAGAGGCACTTAATGCTTTATACACTAAGGATATTCTGCTCCAAATCAGAACAAACAAGAGACACTTTTTACTCCTTTATGATATCAACACCATTTTAGGAGAATGTCTGCCATGGGTCCTATTTGTTATGCCTACATAAATCAATAAAGGCTATGAAAAATACAGGAAGCTTTGCCAGCTATGTGCTTACAAATATTAGATGAGAGGTCTCCCAGACAGCAGATCATCCATAAGCTGGGTCTCAAGCCTGTGTTATTGTATGCCTCATGACTTGTTTCATTACCTGCCACTGCTACTTTATGTTGGCTATTTCTTTCTGAACCCCTCATAAACAAAATCCTTAATGATACATAGCCCAAGTGAATTCATTTACCAAAAAATAGAGCACAAGATTATATATAAACCAGAAACCTAGATGCCTTGCTACAGAATTTCTATAAATTATAATAGCCTGTTGGAGTTTACATAATTTCCAATTGTATCAACGCTATAGACAATTAGAAACCTAGCCAATGCCAATATGAAATTCTTCCTAATGATTTTTAAGAATGGTAGGTAGCTATTAAAATCATGATAATTAGGACAGATGACAAAGAGTAAATGACAAAATAAAGCACTTTCCAGTAGATAGTTTTTGGATCTGATACCCTTCATAGATTCTACCTTAAGCTAAAATAATTCATTGCACATTTAAGATGAAGATTGTGCCAGTTCTTAACCTGTAATCTTAAGGGATTTGCATATAATTTTATAGAACATAATATTCTTTCTTTCTAATTGAATAGTATAGATATATTATCATTTGTTTGAAATGAAATGGATACAGTCCAAGGACTGTCTCTTATACACATCTAGATGTGTATAAGAGACAGAGCCTGTGCAACCCCATAGATGGCAGCCCACCAGGCTCCCCCCCCC
>SJYC01042719.1:0-24820 GCA_006408675.1 Madoqua kirkii
TTTTTTTTTTACTTAAAATCTAGTAGGAGAAAAATTTACAAGTACACAAATGGCTAAAGTTTAAAATGAAAATTTAGAAAGCTTTTGAGACACCCTATTTTCTTTCAATATGTTATTAAATGAGATATTACTAAAAGTCTAGCTAATAGAGAATAGGTAGAAAAGGTATAATGATACATACATAAAGGAAGATAATTTATCGTACACATAAAAGTTCAAAGCAGATGAGTATCTTGCCTGTAGAGACTCAGGAATATAGTATCTTTCCACCTGATGGATCTACTATCCCTTAAGGCCTCACTGTCAGTTGTATCTGTCTTCAGAAGGGGAAAAGGGACGTGAAGCCTGCATACTCATGTAGGGGAGGAAAAGTAACTTTTCATCTGCCTTTGTAGGTTCTTGCTTGGTCTGATAATTAAGTTGATATAAGGTAGAATAAAAGGAGAAACATGTGCTTCCCTGGTGGCTCAGTGGTAAAGAATGCATCTGTCAGTACAGGAGACACAGCTTTAATTCATGGGTCAGGAAGATCTCTTTGAGAAGGAAATGGCAAACCACTCTAGTATTCTTGCCTGGGAAATCTCATGAACAGAGGAACCTGGTGGGCTACAGTCTATGAGGTCACAAGAGTCAGACATGACTTAGAGACTAACCAACAACAATGACTGGAGCAATACACATTTAATTTTGTATAGCTATCCTGCAAATATATATGAGACTCAAATAGAATAAGGCAATTGAGTTTTAATACCATCTTGAGTTAAGAGGAAAAAGATCTAGGGCATCCAAGGAAAAGAAGATGATTCACAAGAAGATGAGGAAAGCATATATTTAGTAAATCAATGCTTGCTTGTCATGCATCTAAGTCTTTCAGATGAAAAAGTTATCTGTGCTATTACCACTTTATCTGGTACAGGACCCTTTTCTAAATTATTTTATGCAGTCAAGGGGAGGTAGGAAGACTCTCCTGAATCTGCTGGGTCTTGATTGCCTTCAGTTCAACATGCCAAAATTGCATGCTTTGGGGTGCCTCACCTGGTTTTTAAAAAGCCTTTGGGTAGAAAAACACATATTGCTTCCATTTATATTCCACTGGTTAGAATTCAGTGACAAGGACACACCAACTGTAAAAGAAAGTAGAAAATGGATCCTAGTTGTAGCTTGAAAAAAAGACAATGAATTTTAGTGACATGCCAGCTAGTGCTTCCTTTTATGGTATTGAGAAATGGAAAATTCCTACTGAGTAAACTTTCACCACTCTCTGAAGAGGAATCTTTAAAGTAGGAATCTAAGAGTTATTTAAAAGTGGGAAGACAAGAGAAACTCCATAAAGATCAGAACTGAAGTTGAAATTAGAATGTCACGAGCATAAACAAAGTACTGTATGTAATTGTATTAGACACACTTGGGAGGCGAGTACTCGGGAACAGAGGAAAGCAGACGGGAGAGAACACCAAATGTTGGGTTATCTGGTCATGAACGGCAGAAGCGTGAAAGAGCCAGTCAGTCCTTACAGGTTATAAGTTAATAACTAATATGATTCAGGAGGTGGTTCAGACCAGAAAGGAAAGGACATGAAATCAAGATGAATGTGATCTGGTAGGGGGATAGTGAAAAAATGAAAGTTAAAGACCTTCCAGGACAAAAGTTCAGAGGTAAATAGCTAAGGAATAAAAGTCCACAGAAAAAGGTTTCCAAGGCAAGAAATTGGCAAGTAAATTATTTTTAATGATTCAGTTGTGGAATGGGGTTTTGCCAGTGGGTAAATGGACTGGAGATAGAGATCGCTGGATGAGATGATAAGAACTTCAGAGAGCCGGGTGTTAAAGAGGCATCAACATAAATCTGGGCGATTCTGATCATGACAGAAAAAGGATCCACCAGGAGAAACTGGTAGCCACAAGCACAGCAGTAGGGAACAAGGAAAGATTTCACCCTACCCTAGATTTTTTGAGTTGAAAAGAAGTATGCCTTAGTGAAGATGGTTGTGTAAAATGACATTGTCTCAGGGACAATGTTTTGCCACCCACTCCAGTATTCTTGAGACTTCCTTTGTGGCTCACCTGGTAAAGAATCCGCCTGCATTGCAGGAGACCTGGGTTCGATCCCTGGGTTGGGAAGATCCTCTGGAGAAGGGGGAACTATCCACTCCAGTATTCTGGCCTAGAGAATTCCATGGACTGTGTAGTCCATGGGGTTGCAAAGAGTCAGCAGCAACTGAGCAACTTTCACTTTCACTTTGCCACAGTACTGAAAATAGATTTATAAATGAAATGTTGGAATATTTAACAATGGATTTTAGGATTCATGCTGTATTTCTCTTCACCAATATAGTAAACATATTTTTAAAAACTTCAGGACAAATACTTTACATTAGATGTAAGGTGTGTGCTTGCAAGCATTCTCAGTCACTTTAGTTACTTCTGACTCTTTACTTCTAACTAAAGAGTCAGAAGTAACTAAAGTCAGATTGTAGGCTTCTCTGTCCAGGGATTTTCCTGCAGGAATACTGAAGTTGGTTGCCATTCCCTCCTCCAGGGGATCTTCCAGACCCAGGGGTTGGACCTGCATCTCCTGCACTGCGGGCATATTCTTTACCACTGAACTACTCAGGAGGCCCTGGTGTAAGGTATCAGGCTTTAAGCACTGCTCTACTCTGAGAGCCCTAAAATGGGAATCTTGCTAGTTGGAATGATATTACATTTGGAAGCAAGGATAACAAGGAAGTATGAAATGTAAATTCATAGACAGTGTTTATATTTTTAATTCTACTCCTAAATCATATCGTATCCTTAATATTCTTTGCTAAGTAAAACAAAAAAAAAGGTTTATTGAATGTAATTATTACTGTAAAATTATGGTGGGCGAAATTTAAGCTTATTTTTATTTATGAAAGGCATGATAAAAAACAGCTGTTAGTTATTTTTAGCTGCCTTTAAGATGAAAAATGTGTGGAGCAGTATAATAGATTAGTTGGCTAATTAATCTTTGTTTTCATAAACTCTAAATGTATAATTATAGTCTTTAGTAGTAGCACATGGAAGGCTCAGAGGAGCTTTCCTGGATTAAGATGCATTTTGATAAGCATAGAATCATGGCTGGCAAGGCATAGAGAGTCTAGATCAACTATATTCTATAAGTAGTATCTATATTATGAGTATATTTCAATCATAACCATCTACATATTCATAAAAGTAAAAATTATAGCTCAAATTTATATAACATAAGGAGAAAAGGGAAACAGTCTCATAAATGTTTTCTGGTATCTGCATGCAAGAAAGCTCATTAGAGATGACAAGGAAAGAATACAGAGAGAAGGAAGAAGAGAAGAAAGAAAATACTTCATTTTCAAGAACACAAAGTTAGTCTCATTTCAGAAAACACAACACACACAATTATATGCAAAAGCTTCACTGAGCTGGGTGGAGAGTGATTTGATTTTCTAAGAAAAGTTAAATTTTAGAATGTGCTATTGCTGTTTGACTGTTTTTTGTAGTCTATAATAAATGTTTACTATAAATAATTTACAAGTTCACCACACATCACTCTGTTGAATAGACACTCAATAAATATTTATTGAATGAATGAAAGATAGGTACGATGGATCCTATTTCAAAGAGGATAAGTAAAATGAGAAGAAGACTATGAAATCTATCTTACACATTATTAATAGTCACTTCCTTTCTTACCCTTCAGAATACATTTCATGAACCCTTTTATGGTAGAGCAGAAATTAGATTTATTATTTTTTAGTATTTTTTACAGTAAGAGTTACTGTCAGAAAAAAAAAGGAAGATGTAGATTCCAAGTCATATAATGTTGGTTACTTAATAATAAAAAAGAAACCATCATATTCAACTGAAGCATGAAAACACAGGCTCAAGAATATGAACACTGCCTGTGGAATTCCATAGAGATCCATAGAAAAGTTGAACGTACTTTCTCTGTCACGATGAAGTTAGAAAAGGACTGACTTCAACACTCAGTGATTAACAAAACCGTGGAGTTGTGTAGGAAGAAGAAAGCAATGTCAGAAGCAGACAGGCAGTCCCAGGGCAATGCTTTGACAGTCTATGAGGTCACAAGAGTCAGACATGACTTAGAGACTAACCAACAACAATGACTGGAGCAATACACATTTAATTTTGTATAGCTATCCTGCAAATATATATGAGACTCAAATAGAATAAGGCAATTGAGTTTTAATACCATCTTGAGTTAAGAGGAAAAAGATCTAGGGCATCCAAGGAAAAGAAGATGATTCACAAGAAGATGAGGAAAGCATATATTTAGTAAATCAATGCTTGCTTGTCATGCATCTAAGTCTTTCAGATGAAAAAGTTATCTGTGCTATTACCACTTTATCTGGTACAGGACCCTTTTCTAAATTATTTTATGCAGTCAAGGGGAGGTAGGAAGACTCTCCTGAATCTGCTGGGTCTTGATTGCCTTCAGTTCAACATGCCAAAATTGCATGCTTTGGGGTGCCTCACCTGGTTTTTAAAAAGCCTTTGGGTAGAAAAAGCACATATTGCTTCCATTTATATTCCACTGGTTAGAATTCAGTGACAAGGACACACCAACTGTAAAAGAAAGTAGAAAATGGATCCTAGTTGTAGCTTGAAAAAAAGACAATGAATTTTAGTGACATGCCAGCTAGTGCTTCCTTTTATGGTATTGAGAAATGGAAAATTCCTACTGAGTAAACTTTCACCACTCTCTGAAGAGGAATCTTTAAAGTAGGAATCTAAGAGTTATTTAAAAGTGGGAAGACAAGAGAAACTCCATAAAGATCAGAACTGAAGTTGAAATTAGAATGTCACGAGCATAAACAAAGTACTGTATGTAATTGTATTAGACACACTTGGGAGGCGAGTACTCGGGAACAGAGGAAAGCAGACGGGAGAGAACACCAAATGTTGGGTTATCTGGTCATGAACGGCAGAAGCATGAAAGAGCCAGTCAGTCCTTACAGGTTATAAGTTAATAACTAATATGATTCAGGAGGTGGTTCAGACCAGAAAGGAAAGGACATGAAATCAAGATGAATGTGATCTGGTAGGGGGATAGTGAAAAAATGAAAGTTAAAGACCTTCCAGGACAAAAGTTCAGAGGTAAATAGCTAAGGAATAAAAGTCCACAGAAAAAGGTTTCCAAGGCAAGAAATTGGCAAGTAAATTATTTTTAATGATTCAGTTGTGGAATGGGGTTTTGCCAGTGGGTAAATGGACTGGAGATAGAGATCGCTGGATGAGATGATAAGAACTTCAGAGAGCCGGGTGTTAAAGAGGCATCAACATAAATCTGGGCGATTCTGATCATGACAGAAAAAGGATCCACCAGGAGAAACTGGTAGCCACAAGCACAGCAGTAGGGAACAAGGAAAGATTTCACCCTACCCTAGATTTTTTGAGTTGAAAAGAAGTATGCCTTAGTGAAGATGGTTGTGTAAAATGACATTGTCTCAGGGACAATGTTTTGCCACCCACTCCAGTATTCTTGAGACTTCCTTTGTGGCTCACCTGGTAAAGAATCCGCCTGCATTGCAGGAGACCTGGGTTCGATCCCTGGGTTGGGAAGATCCTCTGGAGAAGGGGGAACTATCCACTCCAGTATTCTGGCCTAGAGAATTCCATGGACTGTGTAGTCCATGGGGTTGCAAAGAGTCAGCAGCAACTGAGCAACTTTCACTTTCACTTTGCCACAGTACTGAAAATAGATTTATAAATGAAATGTTGGAATATTTAACAATGGATTTTAGGATTCATGCTGTATTTCTCTTCACCAATATAGTAAACATATTTTTAAAAACTTCAGGACAAATACTTTACATTAGATGTAAGGTGTGTGCTTGCAAGCATTCTCAGTCACTTTAGTTACTTCTGACTCTTTACTTCTAACTAAAGAGTCAGAAGTAACTAAAGTCAGATTGTAGGCTTCTCTGTCCAGGGATTTTCCTGCAGGAATACTGAAGTTGGTTGCCATTCCCTCCTCCAGGGGATCTTCCAGACCCAGGGGTTGGACCTGCATCTCCTGCACTGCGGGCATATTCTTTACCACTGAACTACTCAGGAGGCCCTGGTGTAAGGTATCAGGCTTTAAGCACTACTCTACTCTGAGAGCCCTAAAATGGGAATCTTGCTAGTTGGAATGATATTACATTTGGAAGCAAGGATAACAAGGAAGTATGAAATGTAAATTCATAGACAGTGTTTATATTTTTAATTCTACTCCTAAATCATATCGTATCCTTAATATTCTTTGCTAAGTAAAACAAAAAAAAAGGTTTATTGAATGTAATTATTACTGTAAAATTATGGTGGGCGAAATTTAAGCTTATTTTTATTTATGAAAGGCATGATAAAAAACAGCTGTTAGTTATTTTTAGCTGCCTTTAAGATGAAAAATGTGTGGAGCAGTATAATAGATTAGTTGGCTAATTAATCTTTGTTTTCATAAACTCTAAATGTATAATTATAGTCTTTAGTAGTAGCACATGGAAGGCTCAGAGGAGCTTTCCTGGATTAAGATGCATTTTGATAAGCATAGAATCATGGCTGGCAAGGCATAGAGAGTCTAGATCAACTATATTCTATAAGTAGTATCTATATTATGAGTATATTTCAATCATAACCATCTACATATTCATAAAAGTAAAAATTATAGCTCAAATTTATATAACATAAGGAGAAAAGGGAAACAGTCTCATAAATGTTTTCTGGTATCTGCATGCAAGAAAGCTCATTAGAGATGACAAGGAAAGAATACAGAGAGAAGGAAGAAGAGAAGAAAGAAAATACTTCATTTTCAAGAACACAAAGTTAGTCTCATTTCAGAAAACACAACACACACAATTATATGCAAAAGCTTCACTGAGCTGGGTGGAGAGTGATTTGATTTTCTAAGAAAAGTTAAATTTTAGAATGTGCTATTGCTGTTTGACTGTTTTTTGTAGTCTATAATAAATGTTTACTATAAATAATTTACAAGTTCACCACACATCACTCTGTTGAATAGACACTCAATAAATATTTATTGAATGAATGAAAGATAGGTACGATGGATCCTATTTCAAAGAGGATAAGTAAAATGAGAAGAAGACTATGAAATCTATCTTACACATTATTAATAGTCACTTCCTTTCTTACCCTTCAGAATACATTTCATGAACCCTTTTATGGTAGAGCAGAAATTAGATTTATTATTTTTTAGTATTTTTTACAGTAAGAGTTACTGTCAGAAAAAAAAAGGAAGATGTAGATTCCAAGTCATATAATGTTGGTTACTTAATAATAAAAAAGAAACCATCATATTCAACTGAAGCATGAAAACACAGGCTCAAGAATATGAACACTGCCTGTGGAATTCCATAGAGATCCATAGAAAAGTTGAACGTACTTTCTCTGTCACGATGAAGTTAGAAAAGGACTGACTTCAACACTCAGTGATTAACAAAACCGTGGAGTTGTGTAGGAAGAAGAAAGCAATGTCAGAAGCAGACAGGCAGTCCCAGGGCAATGCTTTGTATAAGGAGGTCAATAGAAGCTTAGCTGGACAATGGCACTTCAATGACATTTTCATGATGATTCTTAGGAGACTGTACAGGAATTCATTTTCTGACTCATAAAAGAGTATAATTTGATATGGTTTTATCCTGTTTTTTGTCTCTACTTCCTTCTATGCTGCTATATCTAAGTTCGTTTCTTGCTCCCTTTTCTATATGTTAAATGCAAATCGCTGGAAATGCCATGACTGTCCCATTTTCTCACAGTTGCAATGCCACATGCAGGACTGTCTAGCTCATCGCTTATTCATTTCTGAGGTCCTTGGGAGGCAAAGTAAGCACACTTTCCGAAACTAGTTTTAGGATTTTGCTGCATTCAAACATTTACTAATGTTTCATTTGGAAATGTGTATTTGTTAGCTGATGGTAGTCCTTGGCGGTCTTATTACAAGTGTCATTAAAGCATCATAATATTTGGAAGAATTCTCTGCTTCGAGATATTCAGGTTCATTAATGAACATTATCCATCTGACACATTTGGTAAACACCAGAGCTTCAGAGAACAGCTCATCAGGGATAAACTTGGCCCTCTAGGCTCACTTGGAGAAGCTCATGAACTCACTACTGTTCACCCTCATTAGGCTTGAGATGCAGAGATGAAAAAAACAACACTGAAAACTGCCAATATTTGTACTTTCAAGTTTAGAAAGTCTAATGTCTTCTTTCATTGTTGTTATGGAGATTGGTGGGCAAGAAAAAAAAAGCAATGCCCTATGCAAGTTCTGTTTGCTTTTCTTTGGAAAATGTCAGTGTTAACTTTGAATTAAGTTCTGAAAAAAATAAGTTGGAATTTAAATTTAAAAAGAAAAATTTTCTATCTAGTACCTCAGTTTGGGGGAAAAAAATCAGGGGTATCTTTCAGGGCACAAATATTGTTGAGAAATGGCATAGAAGAATGTAAACATTATTTTTCTCAAAAATAACATTTCCTCTAAAATAGTGATCTATGGAGCAGAAGGCATGGGCCACATTCAGCTATGACCCATATACTATAACCTATGGAAATATTAAATAAAAACTGAATTAAGTCAAATTTGCCAAAGCAAACAGGATCCCAGGTGTATACTTCTTTGGACACTTCAACTAAAATAGCTTCTGCCAAAAGCATAAAACATGCTTTCTCATCACCATGTAAACTATAAAGAAAAATATTTGAGTATCTGTATAACTTTTTGTATATGGAAGATATGTACCCATATCTTACAATATTAATATTTACCTGGGAATCAAAGGATTTTAAAGATCACCATCAAAAATATCTTTAACAGGTAAAAAGGTCATATATTTTATTATTTTAAAAAATTATGTTGATTGAGTCTAGCACTTGATTAGACTCTCACTAATGTCTCTTTGAAATCATAAATAGTTCCCTGCTAAACATGTGAACATAGAGATTCCTTGCTCATTTTAAAGTTATGGGGAAATTCAACCTTCTGAATCCTCTGAAATCTTCATATTTCAATTGTGTCCACTGAGGCCATTCAGATATTTAGTCCTACTGTAAAAATAAAAATACGTTTGTATTTTAAAAGACTTTCTAACTATAATGAAAATGAAAAAATATATATATTTACTGATAAAACAGTTGAAATCAATTGGATACTCAGAATTACATCCAAGAGAAATTTAATTCTTAGTAGGATCAAAAATCTTCATCCGTCAAATATTTATATCTTTTTTCTTCTCTTAATTTTAATTTGACATTCATAAGAAAATCAAAATAATTATAAATGTGTGTGTAAAATAGTTCATTGTATTAACAAAAGTATGTTCACTAGGGTAATTTGATAGTTTTCCAAAGTCTTACAGGGAGGTACAATTGATTCTTATTTTCCATGGCTTCCATACTTGCAAAAACTTGTCATCCCCAAATCAGTATCCATAGGGTATTCATGGTCATTTGTATTCATGCATAGAGCAGTGAAAAACTTGCCCAATGCACACATTCCCAGCTGAGGCTGTATGAGGCAATGATCTGCTATGTTTTGACTCATTCTGTCAAGAAGTATCCTTTCCGAGATCTATATAGTGCCAGTTTTTCACATTCTTGTGCTTTTTTTGTTGGTGATTTTCCTGCATCAAACAGTCTCCAAGCATAGCTCTAAAGTGCTAGCTAGTGTTTCTATGCCCAAGAAGGGTTCAATTTGCCTCAGAGAAAATGTGTATTTCAGATAAACTTGATTCAGGGATGAGTTGTAGTGCTGTTGACTATTCACTGGTAATGAATCAATAATATATACTAAATAAGGTGTCTTTAAACAGAAACGTAATACATAAGACAAGTTTCTGTATTATTCAGTTGGTTAAAATGTGACCAGAGGCTCACAGGAACCTAACTCTGTGTTTCCCCTAAGGGTAATAGTTCTGTATTCACTGATACAGAGTTCATGGCAATATATAGAACATGACAACCACAAACAATAATAATTAAATGTATACATTATTTTGTAAGTCCTATTAGATGAGACTGGAACTGTTGATATCACTCTTTGCTTAGGCAATATACAAATTCAATTTTCATCAACCCAAAGTCTTTGTATGTTATGTTCTCATTTCCATAAGAAGCAAATTCAATACTTTAAACATTCTCTCAGGTAACCAAACATTTTCTTTGGTTACCTGAGCATTTCAAAGAATGTGCATGCACATTAATGAGGACTGTCATTTGGTAGGAATAATTCTCCCGCAAATATTTTGGTTGGATTTTGTTTTGGTAAGTCATATTAAGATATTATCATAATATCATCTTGACTAGTTAAGGGTTTTTCCATATAGTCATGTTAAAAAGCGTAGCATACAATATTTACTGTATATAACTATATTGAATCTGGCAATCTGCATGTTTATTTGCAGAAATAAATATCCATATATGAATATAAATTAATAGCATATATATGAAATGTATACATGCTTATGTATATATACATATATGTGAAGTGACATTGCTCAGTCATGTCCGACTCTTGTGACTCCATGGACTATAGCCCACCAGACTCTATTCATGAAATTTTCCAGGCAAGAGTACTGGAGTGGGTTGCCATTTCCTTCTCCAGGGGTTCTTCCTGATCCAAGGATTGAACCTGGGTATCCCACATTGCGGGCAGATGCTTTCACTGTCTGAGCCACCAGAAAAGCCCATATATACATATATATACAGCACTATTTTATATATTATACAATTTTTTCAGATAAGCTTGCAGATAATTATACATTTATTTTAGAAGTACTCTAAAGAAAATACCTATTTCATCCAGGCAGGAACCCTGGAGTGGGTTGCCATTTCCTTCTCCAATGCATGAAAGCGAAAAATGAAAGTGAAATTGCTCAGTCATGCCCAACTCTTTGCCATCCCACAGACTATAGCCTACCAGGCTTCTCCATCCATGGGATTTTCCAGGCAAGAGTTCTGGAGTGGGATGCCACTGCCTTCTCCGTAGTTGGGATATATCTGGAAACAAATGCCCTGTGAAGGGCATGATAGGAACAGCCACCAGTTAGAATACCATGTGGTGGAAGAAGTGGTCATTGAAAAGACCTGAAGATCCTTTAACTGAGGCTCTTATTGAGGATGGGGCTGGGGTGGCAGCTTGTATCCGGGCAAAGACAAGGCACTGAGTCTTGGTAACGGTGGTGGTGTGAGCACAGTTTTATCTTGGCAAGCTGGAGACTTCATGCCTATCGTATTTTCCTTTGAGAGGGACCTTTTCTTATCTCGGACACTCTTGCCTGGGATTTTTACTGTAATTTGTCATCCATAGTTGACCACTCAGCAAGCAACAGAGCTTAAGAAGAAGCATTTGTTGTTCCAGAAATGTTTCTGGGTAGTTATACCATCAGACCTGTCAGAAAAACCAAGAGCACTGATTTAAATTCTTTGGTGTGTTACTTAATTACCTTTTTAATTAGGATAAAATGTCTTTTCACCCTCTCCTATTTGAATACCGCCATCCCTGCTTTCAGGGCCAAGTTATAAATACACTGCAATGAATAGCTCTCGCCCCCTCCCTTCTCTTTCCCCACTGAGCCAGCTGCTCCTGTGTGTTCAACTGTCAGGTTCTGTGCTGCAGAGATGCTCCGAGTGCTCCCTAATAACTTGGGGAATCGGTGCCGCTCATCGCCAAGGCTGACAGCTGAACACAGCTCATGGGAACTAAATGTGCAAGAGGAGCAGAAAGAAGAGGGGAGATTGATTCTTTGAGATGCAAGGATAAAATGCCTACAAAAATAGCCATAATCCTGCAGGGTGGGTGATGAGGGTGAGGACTGGGAAATGTGTTAGTCCACATAGGAAAAGGAAAATAAAGCTCAAGTTGGAAAGTCGAAGAAAAGATAATTTACAAGGAACACTTGATTTATTTCCTCTTCTCATGGAAAGAATTTTAAAACAATCTTCTTTGTCTGTTGAGCCCAGTACTGGAGACATAGATGTCCAAAGTTGGGGACCCTTTGTCCACAGAGCCAGATTTTCCTTTGGGGAAGAGAATCTGCTAAGAAAGAAAGAGCCTGCTAGTAGCTCTCTGCATGGCCTTTATACAAGGGCTTCTAGAATTATAAAACATTCTAACAAGAATAACTTTGAGATACAAATTTTAAAATTATGTTTAGTTGTAGCAAAATACACATGACGTGAAAGTTGCCATCGTAAACATGTTTAAGCATACAACTCAGTGGTAGTGAGCACAATTCAAAAGCATAACGAAAGCACTCAGCTTTCTTTATGGTGCAACTCTCACATCCATACATGACTACTGGAAAAATCATAGCTTTGATTAGACAGAACTTTGCTGGCAAAGTAACATCTCTGCTTTTTAATATGCTCTCTAGGTTGGTCATAACTTTTCTCCCAAGGAGCAAGCATCATTTTCATGGCTGCAGTCACCATCTGCAGTGATTTTGGAGCCCAAAAAGTAAAGCCTCTCACTGTTTCCATTGTTTCCCCATCTACTTCTCATGAAGTGATGGGACTGGATGCCATGATCTTAGTTTTCTGAATGTTGAGTTTTAAGCCAACTTTTTCACTCTCCTCTTTCACTTTCATCAAGAGGCTCTTTAGTTCTTCTTTGCTTTCTGCCATAAGGGTGGTGTCATCTACATATCTGTGGTTACTGATATTTCTCCTGGCAGGCAATCTTGATTCCAGCTTGTGCTTCATCCAGCGCAGCGTTTGGCATGATGTACTCTGTATATAAGTTAAATAAGCAGGGTGACAATATATAGCCTTGACGTACTCCTTTCCTGATTTGCAACCATTCTATTGTTCCATACCTTTTCTAACTGTTGCTTCTTGATCTGCATACAGATTTCTCAGGAGGCAGGTCAGGTGGGCTCACTCATAATCACCTCTAGAGCAGAACCTATGAAGCCAATAGGGGACAGTCCAGAGATAGAGTGAAAAGGAGTACTGGGATAATTTGGATCGTGTATTTCTTTCAATGTTGAATTTGTTCTCATAAGTTCATTTACAGATTTGTGCATTTGTTTATTTTTCTTTTGTGTTTTCTTATAATTTTTGGAAAAAATTAATTAGATAAAGAGTTAAAATATAAGCAGTAAACATCAGAAAAAATTCAAAGTATTTTATGTCATAATAGCCTCCATTGTATGTAGAGACTTCTGAAGAGTACCATTGGTCTCAGAACTTAGTAATGAATTTATTGAAATAGCTGTTCTTTGAAGGGAAACAATAGAGTTTTAAATTAATGTGAAGTCATGAATCTGAAATATGACTCAAGCTGAGTTTGTGGGGTTGTTTGAAATAATATGATCTTATATCAATTTAAAATGCTTATATGAATCCTTACATATTCTTAAAATTGCCCTAAAGCTGATATTTGAAATACAAAAAACTTATGCCCAGATAGATTATGGACTATGACTCTCTCTTTTAAAGATAATCAGTCATTAAAACTTAATTTTAAGTCAACCATAGAAATAAATAGAATTCCATAAGTATTCAACAATTCATGATTAAAATATTTTTCCCAATACCATTATCTCTCCTTGTTCAAAGAAACCACCAAATTCTACCATGTCTGCATTTTTCAAATGTCTGGTTCCATACTCTCTGCTTTATCTGCCCTACCACTACCATAGCCATGCAGAAGTCTCATACAGGATATATTGTATAAATCTGACTGTGGTATTTATTTATTCAGAGTTCTTCAACTTCTAATTATTGGGGATGAAAAGAAAGATAAAAGGAAAATAAGAAATCTTTAGCCTCCCATAGAGAATAAGACCTACTATGACCTAGCTCCTATCAGTTTCTCTCTGGTCTAGTCTTTCATTATGTCAAGAATAAATGGCAAAATAATAGAGAACTGTCAGTCGGGGGAGGGATGTCTTTGAAGAAAAAGTCTTGTGGAATGAGCGACATTTAAGGCAAAATACTTTTTAAGAAGTATCAGCTATTTGAAGCACAAAGGTAAGATCATTTCACTAAGGAGAAAACAGGAAGATTCAAGGACTTAAGAGGAAGAAAGTGATAACTTGAGCAGGATGAACAAGGTGTCCCATGTTGGAGATGCTCTTAGAGAAAAAACTAGTTGACCAGTCACATAAAGACTTATAGACCATGATGAAAAACTGGTGTTTTATGCTAAGTGGAGATGCATTCAAGGAAGGAAGTTACATGACCCAACTTTTCCAAATATCACTGTGAAAAAATAAAAGTATTTTTCGCTCAATCATGTCCAACTCTTTGTGACCCCATAGATGGTAGCCCACCAGGTTCTTCTGTCTATGGGGATTCTCCAGGCAAGAATACTGGAGAGGGATAGTCATTCCCTTCTCTAGGGGATCTTCCCAACCCAGGGATCGAATCCAGATCTCCCGCATGGGTGGTAGATTCTTTACTGTGTGTGCCACTGAAAGTGAAAGTGAAGTCGCTCAGTCATGTCTGACTCTTTGCGACCCTGTGGACTGTAGTCTACCAGGCTTCCCTGTCCATGGGATTCTCCAGGAAAGAATACTAGAATGGGTTGCCATTTCCTTCTCCAGGGGATCTTTCCAACCGAGGGGTCAAACCCAGATCTCCTGCATAGAAAGCAGACGCTTTAAACTCTGAGCCACCAGGGAAGCCCCATAAAGCAAATAGTTTTCCCCGTTTTAGAAATAATAAAACTTAAGAGCTTGAGATGGTGCATCTTAAGTGGCAGAGGCAGCATTCAAACCTCCATTTTGCTCACTTTAAAGGTTTCTTTCTTATCATTACACCATGTCAAAGAGAAAGTTTTGTTAGGATCTATGTCGTTGTTTTATTAGAAGAGAAAATAATCGAGTACTTTTTTTCCCACTTGTTAATTTCTATAACACTTTAAAAGCAAAATCTCATCCACAATATTCAACAAGAATAAATGAATAAGCAAATACAGTTATGGGGAAAGTACAGAAAAAATAAGAAATTGGAAAAGGAAAAATAATCTTCTTTAGTATTAAAAAAAAGTGGGAGGAAGAGGAGATCAAACAGTGGTTTGGCTAATTTGAATCTCCCCTGGGTAGGCAGCACCGGTCAGTTCAAAAATGCCTCTTAAAGTAGTTGAGTGCCCTCTTCCCTCCTGAAGTTGGAGCCACATCAGTGTAGCTACACAGAAGGGTCAAATGGAGAACACAGAGCAAATCCCTTATTGTGTGAAGCCAAAGGCCAACTTATGCTCTCAAATGGCTCCACAGCTGGTCGTGGCCTTTCGGGTCCTAAGAGCAGTCCTGACAATGTGAGGCTGAAGGCTGTGTGCCCTGATGAGAGATGCTGACAGCTTCTACCGCCCCAGGTCCGTTTAACACCTAAACCATGGACAACCTATCTGGAGAAGTGGAGAAGGCAGCCTTAGGCAGCCCCACAAATAGTCCACTGACTTTTGATATCTCTACAGATCCATGCCTATCGTTCACCCTTTCAACACCATTATGAAAGAACCAGAACAGGAGAGTCAAATATCACAATAGATATTACTTTTGCTAGGTGTTGTCTTGGGGGAGAGAGAGAGAGAGAAAAAAAAAAAAAGAAGTGACATTAATATACAGAAGCAATTGGTGACACAGTTTACTTATTTATTTATTTGGCAAAGGATATTTTAAATCAATGCAATGGGCATGGACTCTGGAGTCAGACACAAGTAGATTGTAATGTGAAGTTCCCAGCCATCCTAGGAACTTAGGCAGGTTAACTGAATTACACTGAATCACAGCATCAACACTGACAAAATGAGAAATAATAAGCAGCTTAAAATGTATTTGAAAGTGTGCCTAATACATAAATGTTGCTCAATAAATATTTGGTTTTTGACCCTTATTTGAATATTTTCTTGCAGCCAAAAGGGACTGAGCCATGAAACACAGATTATTTATCCAAACAACTAAAAAAAAAAAAAAAAATCACTAAGGTCCTGTGTCCTTCACCAGTTTCTTTAATATCTCTGAGTTTTAGTTTCAAAATCTTTCAGGGAAAACTATATCCCCAGAAAGCAGTTATGAAACAAAAGAGAAGAATAATTATGATTCTCATAATCTCTACTCAGAGATCTTTATTCAGAGTTTGAGAAAAATATGTTGATTGAGACTAATTAATGCCAAAAATAACCACCAAAGAGATATTTGAAAAGCAATGCTATTTCTTTGGAAGTCACACCTTTCCAAAATGTATGATTTTAATGTTCCCTTAGATTGCTTTTTGTTAGAACTATTTTTACATAGATACATATGTATCCAATCCTTAGCCATTAGTACTAAAATGTATTTTCTCTCTGAGATATAAATGATGTTCAAAGGCCAATCACTCTGTACAAATGTCACACTCCTCAAGATTGATTTAGCATTTCTCCAACCTTCAACAGATTCTTGAATCAGTAATACTGAGAGACACAAAACACATCAAATATACTAGTGTAATGCTTACAAGATCAATAAATGGTGGTCTTGTGAGTCTTGTTGTGTCTACTTTATTGATGGACTTTTTATTATATCTGTAATTACAGTTCAAAAACACAATTTGAAGTTCTTAAGAGAAAGTATTAACTCTTAAATTCTCTAAACCGTAGGGCTTTGACTTTTTCCTTATTATTTTTTTTTTTAACTGTTCTATGGTGTAACCTATTCTACATCCAAACAAACAAGACAGCCACAAATGAATCTTTGAGGTTCAGGGGCTGGAATGGAGGCTCCTATTGTATTAGTCAGATAGATCCACCTGTCTACACAGAGAAGTACTGAGAAGGGCTCCTTTAACTGTGACTTAATGGGGATAATCAAAGAATGTGTTGAGACTGATTCAGAGATAATTCAGAGATAATAGTACTCTGAATAGTACTTACATACAATAAACTCTAGATATTGGGTGTGATTTCTGGTGGTTTTCTGTTTCTTCTCACAAATAAGTGATAGTTATCAGTACATGGCTAGGCAAATGGCTATGGTTCAATTTTACTCTTCTTCTGGTTTTCTACTTTCTAGATCTCCTACAAGAAATAGACTATCAAGACCATCTTTTCTGCATTTCAATGCCCTTTTTATTATTTCATAAGAGTACTAGAATTTACTTAAAAATAAATCATCATAGGTTGTGTATATGTCAACTATTTGGATATGATCGGTTCTCTTAATCACAAATTCACTCCAAGGAGCAGTCAGTATCTAAACAGGTGCCATTTTTGTTGATCAAACGTACTTGAATATCATCCATTTCCTATGGTTCAAATTAATATAATGACCAGCATTTCATAACTTTGAGCAACATAGAGGCTTAGCTGTTTAGCTTAATCCATTTTCAAAGCAGAATTTTCATTGGTAAAATTAGTGATTTTGACATGCATGTTCACGGGTTTTGGAAATCATTTTTCCCTAGTAAAATTAAAGCTATTCAGATATGTGGATTGCTTTTATTTCAGAGACAAACTATTCTCTCATGAACAGAGTATAACAGTCTAACAAGCCCTTTAAGGCATAGCCACAAGGATGATGCCTGAGGCTTGATCTTTTAATGGTCCTGTGCTCAGCCATTGGTCTCCAGAATACTTCTCATATCTGCTTCAATTGACCGTCTAATGCCAACTATGATAGTAGAACCTACAAATATAGGAGGCTGCAGACTTTATTTTTGGGAGCTCCAAAATCACTAAAGATGGTGATTGCAGCCATGAAATTAAAAGATGCTTACTCCTTGGAAGAAAAGTTATGACCAACCTAGATAGTATATTCAAAAGCAGAAACATTACTTTGCTGACTAAGGTCTGTCTAGTCAAGGCTATGCTTTTTCCTGTAGTCAAGTATGGATGTGAGAAGACTGAGCACTGAAGAATTGATGCTTTTGAACTGTGGTGTTGGAGAAGACTCTTGAGAGTCCCTTGGGCTGCAAAGAGATCCAACCAGTCCATTCTAAAGGAGATCAGCCCTGGGATTTGGAAGGAATGATGCTAAAGCTGAAAGTTCAGTACTTTGGCCACCTTATGCGAAGAGTTGACTCATTGGAAAAGACTCTAATGCTGGGAGGGATTGGGGGCAGGAGGAGAAGGGGATGACAGAGGATGAGATGGCTGAATGGCATCACTGACTTGATGGACGTGAATCTGCGTGACCTCTAGGAGTTGGTGATGGATAGGGAGGCCTGGCGTGCTGTGATTCATGGGGTCGCAAAGAGTCGGACGTGATTGAGCCATTGAACTGAACTGAACTGGACTGAACTGAACTGAGGTTTCATTCCTCTTATAGAGTAAGTTGTTTAAAATGCTTTTCACCTATTTGCCAACACATGATTGTTTAATATGTGTCTCTGTGGGTGGTTGAATTTGATCTGACACTTGCTTATGTTATTGCTTGGTTAGGAAGTATAGGAAGTGGCAGCTGCATGGTCACCTAAAATATCCTAACAGTTGCACATGACTAAGTTTCCTTAGGTCACTTGGTGACACAATATCTTAATCTTCTAAATGTGTCCATGATCAAAGTACAGTCTTTATGAAGTAATTACTCATCTGTCTCTGTGGCAGACTTCCCTTCCTCCAGAAGGCTGCCCTGTGCTGCGTGTCTCTGGGATGCCATGGTTCGTTGACTGTAGACCAAGTGCGCCTGTTAAAGTCACTGGTTTGTGTCATTTCTCACTGGGATCAGCATACTCTTTGAGAGGATTTAAAGCCTTTCAGCTGGCAGAGTCACATCTTGCTTAGGGCTATGACTCCAAACATTGGCTTATCAATTTGAACAGTGATGGGGTTATGGTACTCAACGTTGATGTTACTATACTCCCTGCCCTGAAGTGTGGGGCATTACTGCTTTATGGTCTTGCAGAAAAGGCTGTATGTATGTCCATGCTTTATGTGTGTTCATGGTCTGGCAGGAAAGCTTTTTATGTATGTTCATGCTTTAAATCCTACTTTACAACTTATGTGAAAGCGAGGCACAGCTTACTATGATTTATAATGTAATTCATATATTATCACATATGAATTTTGGAACACAAATGCCAGAGTTTAGGGTTCCCTGAAAAACAGGTTTTGAAATACTGATTCATATCAACTGATCATTGGGTGTGAGCTGCTCTCATAAAAAGGGTGTAATATTAGTCAAAACGGCTGCTTTTTGCCAAGGAAAATGCCCAGAGAGAAAACTGGCCATAAACTGTCAGCAGCCAACACTCTCTGGAGCTTGAAGAATAAGGACCACAGTCTTGAAGGCTGGTCAGATTGGCACATCACAACATCTCTTCTAGTTAATCTGAGATTTGGACTATTTTCAATGAGGTCCCTTTCTTTTCTTAAGAGTGTCCACCTGGTCTGGCTTTGACTCAGTTTCAACTTTGCCCTCGCTTTCTCCACCGCTGCCATAATTATATGGACTCTCCCACCTCTCCTCATAAATATCATGAACCTCAAGGGCACAATATTTGTCAAGAGTATAGGAGAGGCTCCCTTTCCTGTTCAGCACCAACCCAAACTGTGGCCAGGACTAACCAATAAGGGAAAACATAGAGTAAAACCACTTTTAAAAGAACCATGATGATTTTAAAGTATTTATTTATTAGTTTACTTGCTATATAGTTATCTGTACCTCCTCCAATGTAAAGATGGGAACAAAAGAAAATATAGAGGCTTCCAACTTGGAGTCAAGTGCCCCTGAGAAGTAGGAGAGCCTAAAAAAAAAGTGATTAGAGTAATTCAATATATCATATAATCTAGTAAGTTAAAAATGACTTAATGACTGAGAAGTGGTCAAAAGCAAATTAACACCAGAAGATTAGAGTTGTACCCCAGTGAATAAAGGAAATGATAGTGGGAAAAAGAGCTCAAGAAAACATTTAATTATTTTGATGTGACATTCCTGGGAAAACAGGAAAAGCAAGAAAAAAGGAGCTGGAGTGATAAAAAAGCAGGTGAAGTGATTTCTGCTGCTCTTAGGCTGACAAGTGTTCTCTGAAGTTTTCACCTACAAGACCATCCTCAATTTCCTCAGGTTTACAAAACTCCACATTAATGCAATTCCCTCTCAAGGAGAGCAAGAGGGGGATTAAGTACAAAATTAAGACCTTCAGGAAAAATGTAATACTTTAAAACAGCATACTTTCTCCAAAGTTTCTAGATAACATTTTCTAATTTTGGCCTTTTACTTAAATCCCATGCGGGCCTATCCTGCCAATTTTCACCTCATCAATTCTACTTTCATTCAAAGTGTTTTTGAAATGCAACCTCTGCCATGAAGATTTCCCTCATAAGAATGGTTTCTGCAGGTCTAGCTAATCTGAGCATGCAAATATATTGACATTTTGACTTATCTCATCCTTACTTCATATACTCGGGATACTTGCTTGTTTAGAAATCTGTTCCCCAGTTTTCTTCATCCAGTTTACCAATCCCAGAACCTTACAGGAAGCTATGATGTCAATAAACTCCTGCAAAATGAAATAGTCCATGGGGTCCCAAAGAGTCAGATATGACTGAGCTTGGACAAAATGATGATACAGTTTGTCACTCAAAGTGATTTCTAATGTGTCAGTATGGCCACATCCTATCCAAGAGCACACAGCCCAATAAACCAAGAAACCCTCATGAGGGGCCACTGGTCATCCCTCAGACTTAATTTATTTATGTCTTTATCTGTCGCTACCAATATGACTATCTACAGCAAACTCTAGCTCTGCAATGTGTCATCTACAACCACAGATATAGAAATATAGATACAAAGGAAATCGAAGAGACCCATCATCTTTAAATAAAAGGGAGCAATGATCTTCACAGATTGTCTCCATGCAAAAGAAAGTCCCCGTAGAAAGGTCTATAAACAGAATAACTGTGCACTCACTATATTTTATTCAGAGATACCAGTGTTTATTTTTAAACAAAAAGGAAGGTTCTCAAGACCCATTAGTTTTTTCTTAACCACAGACAAACTTCACCCACCCTCTTTGGAACTGGTGATTATATTCATAGTACTCTGGATCATTCAAAAAGAATAAAATATAATGAAGGGCTGTTCTTATAAACACAAATTTTATAGAATCCTTTGGACTGGCAGCTTTGGAAATTATTCTCTCAAGGGAAGTAAATTTAAGTGGAGCTGCACTTGAGTTCAGTTTGTATTCCCCTCTCAATTACTATCAATGCAGCTGAATCAGGAACTACACCAAAATTCCTGAGATAGCTTTTTAAAAATCTAAAATAAAAGAAGAAAGTGTTACTGCAGACTGAGGTGAAAGAAATTTTGATACAAGAGGGACAAAATCCCTGGAGGGAGGAGCTAAGGGCAAGAAATAATGAAACAAAAGCTTGCAATACCCAAAGCAGAATATGCACACTGTGATCTTTGTTCTTTCTTTTAATTGTTTAGGCCTGCAAATATTTGATATGAAGTTGCTTGACTTAAGAAGCAAGGGAATTTTTTTTAACAGATATAAAATAAACAACCCAGGTGATTATCATAATGTGGGAAAGCAACAGCAAGTTAGGGTGATATATTTGGAAGTTGCTGTGATTATAAAATTCCTCAACAATGACCCCAGGCAGCAGGCAGTGGAAGAATCCAATCATGCCTTATTGCTTAGGCATACTGTAGGCCACTACTGTATCAACACTTATTAGCTCAAAACAATGTTATGTTTGTAAGACAAAGCATTATTCAGTAATGCTTCTCTACTCCCAATAGCTAGATCTTTGCTTGGGCTTCAACTTTTCAAAAGTAAGAGCCATTTTGACTAATTACAATGTGAAAAATATGAAAGTTTCAGAGCTGGTTGTTGGATTTGAGCAATTGCAGAAAAGCAACTCTTTTGAAGATAGTACAATCTAGTATTTATGAAATACTTTTGAAACTTAATACTCAAAATGGAGTAATTTTGGAGTGTACTTATCTCTTTCTTACCTTCCTGTCGACTCACACCTATGATTCCAGCCGTACAAAACACTGAACCCTTTTCTGAAAGCTTCAAGTGCTATTAGAGAGAGTTTTAACATAGCATTAAGAATACCATGGGAGCATCATTAATGTTGCCCAGACGTGCACCTTGGTGCATTACTTCTAGCCTGACAGCTCTGCTCTGTCAAGCACACTCTGGTTCCAGTATGCATGTCAGTACCATTGTAGCCTTCTCTCTGCTGACCTAAGGTGCCATTGAGCAGATTTAAATTGTCTCTACACAGTGAGAATCTGAGACCGTTACATATTAGAATCAAGTTTTCTGATTCCAGAAAGACTGATCAGGGTACTTCCACAAGCATTTTTGGAAAAAGTAGAACACACAACAAAGTATTTGGCCCACATTTTATAAGTTGACTAAACAAAGCAGTATCAGACTTGTGATGGTAAATGTAATGCTTGCATTTTGGTTCTCATCTATTACAATAGCTTCCCTTGTGGCTCAGCTGGTAAAGAATCTACCTGCAATGCAGGAGACCTGGGTTAAATCCCTGGGTTGGGAAGATCCCCTGAAGAATGAGAAGGCTGCCCACTCCAGTACTCTAGCCTGGATAATTCCATAGACTGTATAGTCCATGTGATCACAGAGCTGGAAACGACTGAGCGATTTTCATTCACTTCACTCATAATAAAAATGCACTAGTTTTAAGGATTCATGGTGAGTAGTGTGCCAAATACTATGGATATAGAGGTAGAACAGATCTGGGTTCTAAGAATTATATTAACATATAGAGATACACAAAATATGTAAAGTTAGGAATTGAAGGAAGTTAGGATTTTAGTAGATTCAAGACTTTGCTGTGAACAACATTTGAGATTAAGACCTAATGCTGCAGGGAAATGGTTCTGTAATCTTATGCAATCTCTTTCATCATCACAAACCTCAATCACTTGTTATGTAAAATGGATTTAATACCAAAAGCTACCTCCTTGGGTAATTTTGTGATATAAATGAAGTAATTGTGTAACTCATTCACTATAGGACCTTGCTGATAATAAATGCTCAATTAATGTTAGCTACATGGCATTTTAACCAGTGATTTAAAAAGCAACAAATAGACTTTGGGTTTGAAGTCTAAATATACAACAATCATAAAGGTACTAGTGAGAGTGAGAGAGACGGAGAGAAGTGATGGTTAATGTGCGCGTTCCCCTACTAACTGGCGGCTTTAAGTTCCACTTCATAGGGGCTGTTCAAGAACATAATAACGGGCCACAAACACAACCGCCCTTCAATAACATGAAGGTGAGCTGCACACAGAAGGTGGGCACAAGGACTACAAAGGTGCAGTGAAGCACAATGGGAGGAAACATAAAATAGCTGTTGATCACTGGGATGTAGTAACAGCAAGAGCTGGCGGGGACCAGTCAGAGAAGAGGTGGCTCAGAGGAAGGGCGACAAGTGAGCTTCCCATGAGACAAATTCTCTGAGCTCCAAACAGCAGGCGACTGGGCGAGTCTACCAAAGGATTTCCCCTTGTACTCTGGCCTGGGGTGCTGTCCAGGTCAGCAGGTCTCTCTCTCTCCACAGCTGGAACACAGATCCAGACAACGTCTCCTAGAGACAGCCCAGGAGAGTGAAAAGAGCGGAAGCTGTGTGTTTTCTCACAACTCCACCAGCTCGGTGAACTTGGGCAAGTCACTTGACCTCTGTGGGACTCAATAACACGGTCTATAAAACATGACAACATTGTCAACCCAGAAAGCAATCAATAAAGTCTAGTGTCCTCAGATTTCCTTCTCAGCCTTAAGTCATCTAATAGTTGGCTTATTTAAACGTGTATGTTTCTATGTGAACACTAGATCCAGCCCTTAAAGCACCTGGGGGTTACTAAAGTGAATCTGTGGATGCTTTGCCATGGGGACAAGCAGATTTCTCTTCTCTGTCACAACAGAAAATCATCACCACCCATCATTCCTCTGCAATATTTTCAGCTGCAGCCAAAACAGGTCCCATTCTTTATCTCCTGATTATTGTTACTCCGGGAAAATCTCTGGAGCTTCAAAATTCTTGGTACATTTAGTGAATTTTGCTTTCAATCCAGATTCCAGATACAGACTTTTTAAACTATGATTTAATTATTCTTTTTTTTTTTACATCGTGGCAACCAAACCTCAAATCTTTTCAAACCTCAAAGAAAGCCTGCTGTCATTGGTTTTGCCCTTATCCACATCAGCATGTACTTCCTCACCACAAATTAGGTCACAGATAAGTTTGGAGCTGCCAATCAGCCTCGGATTCATCAAGCATTTTAAACTGCTGGTGCCGCAGTACAGACGCGCCAGTGTGTGCCACCGATAACGGTATCATTTGCATAGTTACAATCAGTTAGTGATAGAATGCCTGAGAGGCAGAGGGGATGCATGGCAAATGCAAAGTCACTTTCAGATTTGCATTCATT
The DNA here is from genome assembly GCA_006408675.1 of Madoqua kirkii. Lineage (NCBI taxonomy): Eukaryota > Metazoa > Chordata > Mammalia > Artiodactyla > Bovidae > Madoqua > Madoqua kirkii. The sequence goes on from SJYC01042719.1 coordinate 24,361, forward strand.
TTGGTTTTCAATGGGGAACAGAGAACCTGACTGAAAGGGGCGTCACCTCCCATGCAGCTGGATTCTGCGGTGCCTCTGCCTATAGAGCGTTTCAACCCTTTGAAAGTGCTTTGTGATCTTCCTATGAACTATTCTTCTCAACAATGTCTGACATCCCTAGTAGGCATTATTATCCATAATTTAGTGAAAGGGAAGTGAATCAAAAACAGGTTGAATGACTTGTTCAACCCCGCAGGAAGTCACAGCGCAAACAGAGGAAGAACCCACAGCTTTGTACCGGCTCCCCATCTGTTGCTAAGCCCCATTAGCTGTGCTTCCTACCTGGACCTAGTAATTAGCCAAACTAAGCGCTGCCAAATAAAGACGATGCATTGATTTTTTTTTAAAATCACATTCCTTTGCTGAACTTATTTGACTTGCAAAACAGTGTAAAACTACCCCCCCCCCCCAAAAAAAAAAA